>CABHPH010151516.1:0-12953 GCA_902168325.1 Peromyscus nudipes
TGCCGGGTGGTGGTGGCGTATGCCTTTAATCCCAGAACTCAGGAGGCAGAGCCAGGCAGATCTCTGCATGTTCGAAGCCAACCTGGTCTACAGAGCAAGATCAAGGACAGACACCAAAACTACACAGAGAAACCCCATCTCAAAAAAACAAAAAAAAATGACCTCATACTTGAAAACAAAGCAAAACTTATGATATTAAAAAAAAAAGAACACCCTACATCCTATCTAGCCACTATGGATTAAAGCTGGATATCAACAACAGAAACAACAGAAAGCTTGGAAACTCATAGAAACTGAAAAACTCTCTGCAAAATGATGTCAAATGTCAAAACAGATAGTAAGGAAGAAATCAAAGTACTAGAATTGAATGAAAATGAATGCACAACTTACTCATACTTATGGAACACTATGAAGGCTGTTCTATGAGACATGTTCATAGCACTAAGTGCCTACATTTTTTTTAAAAAAATGGAGAGATTTCATATTAACAACTTAACAGCATACCTTAAACTAAAAGAAGAAATCAAATGCAAGGAGTAGACAGCAAGAAATAATCAAACTCAGGGCTGAAATCAATAAAACAGAAACAAACAAAAATACAAAGAATCAATGAAACAAAGAGTTCATTCTTTGAGAAAATCAATAACATTGACAAATCCTTATCCAAATTAACTAAAATGTGGAGAGAGAAGATTCAAATTAACAAAAAGTAGAAACAAAAAGGGAAACATAACAGCAGAATCCAAGAGAAATCTAGAGAAACATAAGTGCATGTTCAAAAACATGCACTCCACCAAATTGAAAAATCTGAAAGAAATGGGTAATTTTCTCAATACATACCACTTACCAAAGTTAAATAAAGATGAGATAAGCAATTTAAACAGACCTATAACCTCTAGTGAAATAGAAGCTATCATTAAAAGTCTCCAAATTAAAAAAGAGCCTAGAGCCAGACGGTTTTAGCACAAAATTCTACCAGACTCTCAAAGAAGAGTTAATGTACTTACTCCTCAAATTATTCCACAATATAGAAACAGAAGGAACATTGGCAGATTCTTTTTATGAGGCCACAGTTACCCTAATACTCAAACCACATAAAAACCCAAAAAGAAAGAGCATTACATACCAATTTCCTTTATGAATGTGGTTGCAGAAAATTCAATAAAATCTTTGCAAACTGAATTTAAAAAAATTAAAAAGATCATCCACTATGATCAAGTAGATTTCATCCCAGAGATTCAGGGATGGTTCAACATATGTAAATCGATAAATGATATCCACCATATAAACAAACTGAAAGACATATGATAATCTCATTAGATGCTGAAAAGGCCTTGAACAAAATCCAACACCTTCATGATGAAAGTCTTGCAGACATCAGGGATACCAGGGACATACCTCAATATAATAAAGGCAGTTTATATAAAGCCCATAGCCAATGTCAGCTTAAATAGAGAGAAACTCTAAGCAATTCCATTAAAATTAGGAACAAGACAAGGTTGTCCACTCTCCCCATACCTGTTTAATATAGTACTTGAAATCTTAGCTGAGCAATTAGACAACTGAAGCAGATCAAAGGGGTACAAATTGGAAATGGAGAGTTAAAGTATCTTTATTTGCAGATGATAGAATAGTATACTTAAGTGACCTTAAAAATCCAACCAGGAAACTACTAAAGCTGATAAATACTTTCAGCCAAGTATCTTGATACAAATAACCTCACAAAAATTAGTAGCCCTCCTAATTACAAACCACAAATGCTCTGAGAAAGAAATCAGGGAAACAACACCTTCCACAATAGCCTCAAATTATATAAAATATCTTTGCATATCTCTAACCAAGCAAACAAAAGACTGTATGATAAAAATATCAAGTCATTAAAGAAAGAAATTGAAGAAGATATCAGAAGATGGAAAGATCTTCCATATTCATGGAACAGTAGGATTAACATGGTAAAATGGGCCATCTTACCAAAAGCAATCAACAGATTCAATGCACTCACCATGCAAATTCTAACACAATTCTTCACAGTTCTTGGTAGGACAATTTTCAACTTCATATTAAAACACACAAAAAATCAGGATATCTAAAACAATACTGAATGATAAAAGAAATGCTGGAAATATCACCATTCTCAATTTCAAGTTGTACTCCAAAGACACAGTAATAAAATCAGCACGGTATTGGGGGAAAAACATGTTTATCAATGGATTTGAATTAAAGACCTTAACATAAGTCCATCTACCTATGGACACCTGAATTTTTATAAAAAGGCCAGAAGTACACACTGGAAAAAGACATCTCTTCAAAAATTGTGCTAATTAGACTAGATGACTACATGTAGAAGAATCCAAATAGATTCATATCTATTACCCTGCACAAAACTCAAACTCCAAATGGATAAAAGACCTCAACATAAAACCAGATACACTGAACCTGATAGAAGAGAAAGAAGGTGATAGCCTTAAAGCACAGAAAAAAATGACTTTCTGAATGGAACACTGCTAGCATAGACACTAAGATGAACAATTAATAAATGGGACCTCATGAAAATGAGAAGCTTCTGCATGACAAAGGACATTGTTATTCAGACAAAGTAGCAGCACATAGATTAATAGAAATGGGTTAATTTAAGTTACAAGAGCTATTTAGTAACAAGCTTAAGCTATCAATCAATGATTTATAATTAATAAGTTTCTGTGTGGTTATTTGGGAGCAGGCTGGTGGAACAGAAACTCCTGCCAACAAATGGTGCCCAACATCCAGGCTTCATACATCTACATAAAACTTGAGAAAGTTTTTTTTTTTTTTAAAGTTTGAAACACAGAGTCAAACGTGGCTTCCTGATGACCACTTTCTCTCAGGTAGGCTTGGTGCTAGCCACAAACAGAGACATGGCTCTTTATAGAGACCCTGCTATTGAGCACTCATATGTTGGTTCATGAACAGCCAACAATGTGCTACCTGATAGCATGGGACTAGGTAAAAATGCCTACAGCAGTGTGGAACCAAGATTTCCCAGACCTGAAGCAGTAAATGTGGCTTCCCCCAGCCATAAAGCTAGGCTTTCAGGGAATCAAGGCAAGAGGAGCCAGCCACCAACACGCCATGAGCAAAGCTGTGCAGAAGTTTAAGGTTTTTTTCATGTAGACAGAAAAGGTTACAGATACACAATAAAGCAGATCCAGAAAAAGAATAAGCTCTAAACAGGTTACAGTGTGCTTAAAAATGTACATTGTCTTAAGACAAAAAAAAGAAAAAAGGAAAGAAAGAAAAAAAAGAAAGAAAGAGAGAGAGAAAGAAAGAAAGAAAGAAAGAAAGAAAGAAAGGAAGGAAGGAAGGAAGGAAGGAAGGAAGGAAGGAAGGAAGGAAGAAAGAAAGAAAGAAAGAAAGAAAGAAAGAAGGAAAGAAAGAAAGAAAGAAGGAAAGAAAATAGTCATAAAAACAGGTTAAAAATTAAAAAGTAAAATATTTTTTAAAAGAAGTAAATAATATAAAGTAAAAAGCCATGTAAAGATGGAAAATACAGGGGGAGTCTGAAAACTGTTTGTTATTGTGTTTTCTTTGAATTTTTTGATTGTTAATCAACAAATGATAGCTGCTAAGAGGCACTGGATTGTTAAGGCTGCTGGATTAAGCCAACCTATATATTTTAAAAGTGTCTTGACTTCAAAATGAAAGTCAAAAGATATATTGCTTTGGGGAAGAGGTTGTGCTTTTTTTCCCCACAGAAAACAATAGGTTGTGGATTCATTCAAGATTGAAGATGATCTCGTTTGATCAGGGGAGAGCCTGTGAAAATCCTGGCTACAGACATAAAAGAATAAACCTAGAAAAACTACAAGATGATATGTAATGTATATTCTACCTAATCAAACATAAAACAAAAGATCATCTTTGGCTAACTTGTGTAAAACACATAGTCTATACTTGTATTACTGCAGATATGTATGCTCCCTTTGAAACTTTATGTATTTTCAGAGCAAAGGGACTAAATACTAATGAAAATAGATGGCCCAGGTGATCCAACATCTCAGAGTGCCTCTGTTGTAGTTTCCTAAGAGTTCTGCATACAGAACAACTTCAAGGCTGCAGGCTGAGATGGTCCAGCCTCACAGACTACTCAAATTGGGATCTGACCATTATGTTGACTTTCTCAGGGTCCCCCAAAGATGCCAGGACCACCAGACAACAGGAAGCAGTCTAGAGAAAACAATGCCCACATTCCCAAAAGATGGGGTATGAATGTTTGTCATTATTTAAGAGTGGTTGATTACAAATTGTTACTATTCATGATAAAGAAAATGCTATTCAAAGGAGGTTAGATTTGGGGATCTCTTTTGGAAAAGAAAAAAAGGGGAATATAGGAATGATAGGGGAAAGGGTAGATTTTTTTATCTATTTAATCAAAAAACAGATATTAATCTCAAAATATTTTATCTTGGTATGGATTTTGGTTTATTGATAATTTAAAGTTTTTTATACTCTATGTATGTTTCTTGTTCAAGGTATTGTACTTATTCCAACTCATTTAAAAGTATAATGTATAATTAAGAAATACAGCTTAGTAGTTAGTCTATAATAATCAAACTTATAGTAATATTAGGTATGTTTTCAAGATTAAAAAATATATTTAGATAGATGATTTTCAAATACTTCAAAGAACTATAGAATATGACATTTAAAAAGTTTAATAACTTGAGGCTTTTCATGAAAGTGAGACACATCTGCTCCTGGCAGCACCAATTTACTTCAGAGAAGATAATTGGCATCAAAGTAACTCCAGATGGAGTTTGCTTTCTTGTGGCAAAAGCTAGCCACTGGGCAAAGAAATTGCCCTTGCCTCAATTGCTGACAGTATACTGTCAAAATTGGACAAGCACAACACAAAAGAAAGAGACTGCCAAACTTTACCAAGACAAGGCAGGACAGTCCTTCAAAATTTCTGCTTCACAAAAGTCCTTCAGATATTCTAGATCTATAGGCCAAAGATGGATACCCCAATGTTGCAGATAGAGGAACTTAGGGTGACTGTCCAAGCAGCCAGATGTTCCTGTTGTTAGATAATATTACATCCTTCTGGGGCCTTTGATGGAGTGAAAGACTAAATAGTTAGACTTATACGTTTCTATAGTTATGATAAAAAGTAAGTTAGATATAAAACTTTAGACTCACAAAGAAAAGTTAGATAATAGAGTAGTTTCTCTAAATTTACCAAACTTGATAACCGTTTATGTTGTATATTGTTTTACTATGTTAAAGTTGAAACCTTTTTTAATTAGACAAAAAGGGGGAAATGTTGTAGAATAATCTTTTTGTACACTGAAAATGTGTCATTCAGATTGATTTAATAAAAAGCTGAATAGCCAATAGCAAGGCAGGATTTTGGGGGCCATGAGGATGCTGGAAAGAAAAAGGCAGGATCATGAAGAGATGGAGAACAAATAAGACATGTAGGAGAAAAAGTAACAGCCACAAGCCACTGGAAGCACATAGATTAATAGAACTAGGTTAATTTAAGTTGTAAGAGCTAGTTAGTAACAAGCCTAAACTATCAACTGACCATTTATGATTATTAATAAGTCTCTATATTGTTATTTAGGGACAGAAACTCCTGTCACAGAAGAGGTTGTGGAAGGGAAAATGGAGAGAGACAACTAAAATTAAGGGACATCTAGGGGTATCATGGAAACCTAATACAGTAGGAACTTACTGAAATATACATATATGAACGTAATCTAAGTGAAATCACCAAATAATGGGGGACACAGAGACTCAACTTGCCATCTCTTGTCATGAAATGAACCGATCAGTATCAGGATTAGGTTACATCTAATTTTGTTGTTGGCCAAAGGACTCCGCAAACAACCCAGGATGTTGCTAAGACTATAGGTTGCTCTCTACAAACAAACGACAAGACCCCATTGCTAAAAAAAAACAAACAAACAAACAAGGATTCTATGGAGTTCATTATATGTTGGTCAGCTACTTCTGAACATGAGCCTGCCTGGAAAGGATCTGGAAGGACATGGGGGAAGGGAAGAATATGATCAAAATATATTTGAAGTTAAAAATTGTTTTCAATAATAGAAATATATGAGAGAAAGACAGAGAGAGAAAGAAAGAGAGAGAGAGAGAGAGAGAGAGAGAGAGAGAAAGAAAGAAAGAAAGAAAGAAAGAAAGAAAGAAAGAAAGAAAGAAAGAAAGAAAGAAAGAAAGAAAGAAAGAAAAGAAAGAAATGCCTGTCAACTAAGTGCATAATAGCATAATATAAGGTCACAGAATGTTATATTCAACATTATTAGAATATTCACTCTTCAGTTCACATTCATGGAGACAGTCCATATTCTGGGACATAAAAGAAACTTTGAAAGTTTAAGATAATTAAACTGTCTGGGAGATAACTCAGTCAATAAGGAGATCAGAACTGACCAGTGCTTGACCTGAAAATAGGAGGTCCCATGTTTGATTCCTAGAATCACATGAAGAAAGCAGCAGTGTTGGCATGCAATCATAGTCCCAGTGTTGGGGAAACAGAAATGTGCAGATCCCGAGGCAGCATTTGAGGATTGACACTTGAACTGTTCCTCTGCTCTCCATCCCACAATATATACCACAGATACACAGGTGTACCCACATATAGTTATACATGGAGAGAGGGAGAGAGAGACAGAGAGAAAGAAAGAAAGAGAGAGAGAGAGAGAGAGAGAGAGAGAGAGAGAGAGAGAGAGATTGAATCTTTCAGAATGTAGCAAAAGGGGGAAAATATTAGGAATGGTGGTTTCTTCTTGGATTTTTTTTTTGAGACAATGTCTCATGCAGCACAGACTAGCATCAAATCCACTGTGTACCCAAGGATGACTTTGAACTTCTCATCCTCTTTCATCCATTCATCGAATGCTAAGGTCATAGGTATGCAACACCATGCCCAGTCTATTTAGTGCTGTGAATCAAATCCAGGGATAAATGCATGCTGGCAAGTATTCTATCAGGTAAGACATATTCCCAGCATTCTTAGATCTTTTTTGTTTTGTTTTGTTTGTTTTTACAAGAACAAATCACCATACTTGACTTTTTAATGTAGATATGGGGGGGAGTAAACTCAGGTCCTCAATATTGGAAGGCAAACTCTTTAAAGACTGTGCCATTTCTCTACCCTACTTAGTCTTTTTTCTTCTTTATTAATTTTTAAAATTTATTTTACATACCAACCACAGTTTCCCCTCCCTCATCTCCTCTCCTCCTATTCTCTTCCCCCACCTCTCCCATCCACTCCTTCTCTATCTCCATTCAGAAAGGGTAAGGCCTCCCATGGGAATCAACAAATCACAGCATATCAAGTTGAGGCAGGGCCAAGCCCCTCCCCCTGCATCAAGACTGAGCAAAGTATCCCACCATTGGGAATAGGTTCCAAAAAGCTGGCTCATGTGCCAGGGACAGGTCGTGGGCCCACAAACAGACCAAGCTACACAACTATCACCCACATGCAGAGCGTCTAGGTCGGTCCCATGCAGGCTCCCTAGATATCAGTCTAGAGTCCATGAGTTCCCACAAGCTCAGATTATCTGTCTCTGTGGGTTTCCCCATCATGATGTTGACTCCCCTTGCTCATGTAATCCCTCCTCCCTCTTTTCAACTGGAATTCCTGAGCTTGGCCCAGTGCTTGGCTGTGCATCTCTGCATTTGCTTCCATCAGTTAATGGATATAGGTATTATGATGACAATTAGGGTAGTCACCAATCTGATTGCAGGAGAAGACCAGTTTAGGCACCCTCTCCACTATTACTAGGAGTCTTAGCTGGGGTCATCCTTGTGGATTCCTAGGAGTTTTCCTGGCACCAGGTTTCTCCCTAACCCCATAATAGCCCCCTCTATCAAGATATCTCTTTCATTGCTCTCCTCCATCCCTCCCCCAACTCAACAATTCCCATCCCTCATGTTCCTGTCCCCCATTTCCTCCCCTCCACCTACCCACCATCAGTTTACACAAGAGATCCCATCTATTTCCCCTTCCCAGGGTGATCCATGTATTCCTCTCAGGGTCCTCCTTGTTACCTAGTTTCTCTGGGGCTGTGGATTGTAGCCTGGTTATTCTTTGTTCTATATCTAAAATCCACTTAAAAGTGAGTCCATACCAAGTTTGTCTTTCTGGGTCTGGGTTACCTCACTCAGGATGATTTTTTCTAGTTCTACCCATTTGCCTGGAAATTTCATAATGTCATTGTTTTTACTGCTGAATAATACGCCATTGTGTAGATGTACCACATTTTCTTTATCCATTCTTCAGTTGAGGGGCATCTAGGCTGTTTCCAGGTGCTGGCTATTATGAATAATGCTGCTATGAATGTAGTTGAGCAAGTGTCCTTGTGTTATAATTGAGCATCCTTTGGGTATATGCCCAAGAGTGGTATTGCTGTGTCTTGAGGTACATTGGTTCCCAATTTTCTGAGAAACACCATACTGATTCCCAAAGTGGCTGTACAAGTTTTCACTCACACCAACAGTGGAGGAGTGTTCCCCTTACTCCACATCCTCTCCAACATAGGCTGTCATTAGCATTTTTGATCTTAGCCATTCTGACATGTGTAAGATGGTATCTCAGAGTTGTTTTGATTTCCATTTCCCTGAAGGCTAAAAATGTTGAACAATTCTTTAAGTGTATGTCAGCCTTTTGATATTCTTCTGTTGAGAATTATCTGTTTAAATCTGTACCTCATTTTTTAATTGGATTATTTGGTATTTTGACGTCAAACATCTCAAGTTCTTCATATATTTTGAAAATCAACACTCAGTCAGACGTGGGGTTGCTGAAGATCTTTTCCCATTCTGTAGGGTCTTATTGACCTTGTCCCCTGCCTTACAGAAGCTTCTCAGTTTCAGGAGACCCCATTTATTAATTGTTGCTCTCAGTGTCTGTGATATTGGTGTTATATTTAGGAAGTGGTCTCCTGTTCCAATTCATTCAAGGTTACTTTCCACTTTCTCTTCTATCAGGTTCAGTGTAACTGAATTTATGTTCAGGTCTTTGATTCACTTGGTCTTGAGTTTTGTGCAGGGCAATAGATATGGATTTATTTGCATTCTTCTACATGTAGCCATCCAGTTATGCAAGCACCATTTGTTTTTAAGAAGCTCTCTTTTTACCATTGTATACTTTTGGCTTCTTTGTCAAAAATCAAGCATTCATATGTCGCGACTACCTAGACCAGCAAGGAGACGCAACGCCGAGCTCTTCTTCAAGTTCTTTTATTTCAGGCCTTTGTTCTTTGTCTTATTACTTTATTCTTCTTCTTCTCCTCTCTCTTCTCTAAAGGGGGGAGCCCGTACCCAGCCTTTATAGGTTTCATTCCACCGACCACCACACGCCACATGGGATCCCAGGGTAGGTACACATGCCATAGCAAGCCATAATCGAATACCAAAGCCCAAATACGGAGCTGCCTTTGTCTAAATGTCCTGCCGGCGGGAAGGCAGAGACAGGGTGTCAGTGCCATCTTAAAGATGCAGCAGTGCAGTGAAACGGCTCTCCACATTCATAGGTGTGTGGATTTACGTCAGGGTCTTTGATTTGATTTCATTGATCCACATGTCTGCTTTTATGCCAACACCAAACTGTTTTTATTATGATAGCTCCATAGTAGAGATTGAAGTCAGGAATGGTGACACCTCCAGAAGTTCCTTTACTATACAGGATTTTTTTAGCTATCCTGGTTTTTTTTTTTTTTATTTTCTATATGAAGTTGAGTATTGCTCTTTCCAGGTCTGTGAAGAATTGTGTTCGGATTTTGATGGGGGTTGCATTGGATCTGTAGATGGCTTTGGTAAGACTGTCATTTTCACTAGGTTAATCCTACTTATTCAAGAGCATGAGAGATCTTTCCATTTTCTGATATCTTCTTCAATTTCATTCTTCAAGGTCTTGAAGTTCTTATCATACAGTTCTTTCTCTTGTTTGATTAGCGTTACCCCAAGATATTTATGGCTATTATAAAAGGTATTGTTTCTCTGATTCCTTTCTCAGCCCATTTATCATTTGTATATAGGAGGGCTACTGGTTTTATTTTAGTTAATCATATATCCTGACACATTACTGAAGGTGTTTATCAGCTGTTGGAGTTACCTGGTAGAATTTTCGGGGTCACTTATGAAATCTATCATATCATCTGCAAATAGTGAAAGCTTGACTTCTTGTTTTCCAATTTGTATCCACTTGACCTCCTTCGGTTGTCTTATTGCTCTAGCTATAGCTTCCAGTACTATACTGAATAGATATGGAGAGAGTGGACAGCCTTGTCTTGTTCCTGATTTTAGTGGAATCACTTTGAGTTTCTCTCTATTTAATTTGATATTGACTGTTGGCTTGCTTTATATTGTTTTTATTATGTTTAGGTATGTTCCTTGTACCTCTGATCTCTCTAAGACCTTTATCATACAGAGATGTTGAATTTTGTCAGAGGCTTTTTTTGGCATCTAATGAGATCATATTTTTTTTCTTTCAGTTTGTTTATGTGGTGTATTACATTAACAGATTTTCATATGTTGAACCATCCCTGCATCTCTGGGATGAAGCCTACTTGATCATGGTGAGTTATTTTTGATATGTTCTTAGATTTGGTTTACCAGTATTTTATTGAGTATTTTTTTTGCTTCAATGTTCATGAGAGATATTGATCTGCAATTCTCTTTCTTCATTGCATCTTTGTGTGGTTTGAGTGTCAGGATAACTGTAGCCTCATAATAAGAGTTAGACAATGTTCCTTCTGTTTCTATTGTGTGGAGCAACTTGAGGAGTATTGATATTAGCCCTTATTTGAAATTGTGGTAGAATTCTGCACTGAAACCATCTGGTCCTGTTTTTTTGGGGGGTTTTTTTTTGGTTTTTTTTTTTTTTGGTTGGAAAACTTTTGATGACTGCTTCTATTTCCTTAGGGGTTCTAGGTCTATTTAAATTGTTTATCTGTCTTGATTTAATTTTGGTATATGGTACCTATCCAGAAAATTCTCCTTTTCTTTTAGATTATACAATTTTTTAGAGTACAGGTATTTTTAAGTATGACAAAAAGACTCTCTGATTTCCTCAATGTCTGTTGTTAGATTCCCCTTTTCATTTCTGATTTTGTTAATTTGGATATTCTTTCTCTACCTTTTGGTTAGTTTGGATAAGGGTTTGTCTATCTTGTTGATTTTCTCAAAGAACCAACTCTTTGTTTCAATGATTCTCTGTATTCTCTTTGTTTCTATTTTATTGATTTCAGCCCTCAATTTGATTATTTCCTGTCATCTTCTCTTCCTGGGTGAATTTGTTTCTTTTTATTCTAGAGCTTTCAGGTGTGTTGGTAAGTGACTAGTGTGAAATTTCTCCAATTTCTTTATGTAGTATGAACTTTCCTTTTAGCACTGCTTTCATAGGGTCCCATAAGCTTGGGTATATTGTGTATTCATTGTCATCCTCCCCCTGGCCAACCAACTCCCTCATCATCAACAACCTCTGCTGGCACAAGCTCCACCTACACCAGATGGAAGAACAGACCCACCATGCTGCCCAATCCCACCTATCCCAGCATCCTCCCTGTGAGCAGCACTCTCCAGCAACATCAGCAGACTGTATAGGTACAAGTGTCACACACACCAGTTGGAAGAACAGGCACAGACAAAACCTATGCCAGGTTGTTGATGTTGCTGGAGAGTGCTGCTCACAGGGAGGATGCTGGGATAGGTGGGATTGGGCAGCATGGTGGGTCTGTTCTTCCATCTGGTGTAGGTGGAGCTTGTGCCAGCAGAGGTTGTTGATGATGAGGGAGTTGGTTGGCCAGGGGGAGGATGATGGGCTCAGTGGGTTTGGGTGATGGAATAGGTCTTATAGGTTACAGAGTCCAGTGGGTGGTGGTGGTGGTGGTGGTGGTGGTGGTGGTGGTGGTGGAGTAGCCTGCCCACCAGACTCTTACTTGCAGGCCGGCAGGTGAGGCTGCATTCTTAGATCTTAGTAAAATTCAACAGAAATCAGTTATAGAAAGAAGACTGAAAAATAACTAAACAGTCATTTATCTAACATCAAGTTTCTAAATAGTTTGTAAGTCAAAGAACAAGTCCCCAGTTAAATTAGAAAGAAAGAACTTTAAGAAATAACTGAAAGAAAATTTAAATAGAAATCAACAGTCACATGATTATATGTTGTGACTTGCCCTGAATGAAATTCATACTTTAAACAACCTATATCAAGAGGAAGGAAAATCACAGCTCATAATCTTGCTTTAAAACACACACACACACACACACACACACACACACACATACACACACACACACACACACACACACACACACACACTGAACTCAAAACAAGGAAGGGAATAATAAAGTTAAGAAAGTATCAGAGAGGCTTCATCCAGCAACTGGTGGAAACACATACAGACCTACAGCCAAACATTAGGCCAAGCTTGAGGAATTCTGTTGAAGAGAGGGAAGAAGGATTGTAGGAGTTAGAAGAGTAAAGGACATCACAAGAAAACCTACATAAACAACTAACCTGGGCTCATAGGAGCTCATAGAGAACCAGGGAGCTTGCATGGGACTGACCTAGGCCCTCTGAATATATGTGACAGTTGTATAGCTTGGTCTTCTTGTGGGACTCCTAACAGTGGGAGCAGGGGCTGTTTATGACTCATTTGTTGGCTTTTGACACCCTTCTCCTCATACTGGGTTGCCTTGCCCAGCCTTAATACAAGGAGAGGTGCTTAGTCTTATCTTACTGCAACTTGATATGCCATGTTTTGTTGATATCCATGGGAGGTCTGCCCTTTTCTGAATAGAAATGAGGAGAAGCCAATGGGGGTCAGAGGGGACGTGGGGGGGGGAGGAACTGGGAGGAGAGGAGGAAGGGAAAACTGTGGTTGGGATGTAAAATAAATAAATAAATAAATAAATAAATAAATAAATAAATAAATAAATAAATA
>CABHPH010151516.1:16293-32855 GCA_902168325.1 Peromyscus nudipes
TGTGTGTGTGCGTGTGTGTGTGTGTGTCTGTCTGTCTGTCTGTCTGTCTGTGTCTCTGTCTGCCTGTCTGTGTCTCTGTCTGTCTGTCTGTCTGTCTGTGTGTTTTTGTGTGTGTGTTTTTATGTGTCTGTGTGTGTGTCTGTGTGTTTTTGTGTGTCTCTGTGTGTGTGTCTGTGTGTGTCTATGTGTTTTTGTGTGTCTGTGTGTGTATGTCTGTGTGTTTTTGTGTGTGTCTGTGTGTGTCTGTCTGTGTGTGTGTTTGTGTGTCTCTGTGTGTGTATCTGTGTGTATGTCTGTGTGTGTCTGTGTCTTTGTGTGTCTCTATATGTGTGCCTGTGTGTGTCTGTGTGTTTCTGTGTGTCTCTGTGTGTGTGTCTATGTGTGTCTGTGTGTTTTTGTGTATCTATGTGTGTGTATGTCTATGTGTGTTTCTGTGTGTGTCTGTGTGTGTTTTTGTGTGTGTCTGTGTGTGTGTCAGTGTGTCTGTCTGTCTGTGTCTGTCTGTCTGTGTCTGTATGTGTGTGTGTGTCTTGTGTTTTTTGTGTGTGTCTCTGTGTGTGTGTCTCTGTGTGTGTCTCTGTGTGTGTGTCTCTCTGTGTGTGAGTGTATGTGTGTGTGTTCACGTGGCAATCAGAGGACAACTTCAGCTGTCAGCCCTTGCCTTCCACCTTGTCTGAGGAAGACTCTGGTTTGATTGTTTTTGCACTTCCTATGTCAGGCTAGCTGACCTGTGAGCGTGAGTAAATTCTCCTTTCTCCACTCCACCTCCCTGTACGAGTCCAGGGATTACTGGTCTGTGCTACCATGTCCTGATCCAGGTAGGTTCTGGGGATTCAATTTCAGACGCCCTTGCTTACATAGTGTCGTAGTTTGAGTGAGAATGGCTCCCATATGCTCTTATATTTGAATGCTTTGTCTGAAGTTGGTGGAACTCTTTGGAAAGGATGAAGAGTTGTGGCCCTTTAAACAAGGTGTGTCACTGGTGGTGGACCTTGAGGTTTTAAAAGCCCATTCCTTTCTTTCCCTGTTCCTCTTTCTGTCTGTGTCTCTCAAGCCTTAAACCAGATATAAGCTCTCAGCTACTGCCCCAGCACCATGTCTTCCTGCTGCCAAGCCCCTCGCTATCATGGTCACAGACTCTAAACTTATGGAACTGGGAGCTCCTAAATTAAATTCTTGCTTTTATAAGTTGCCTGGGGCATGCTGTTTTGTCATGACAATAGAAAAGTAACTGAGCCACATAGGAAGCACTTTGCCCACAGAGCCTCCTCACCAGCCCTAGTCTGGCAAGTTGTGAACTAAAAACTAGTGTCCCGCTAAAGCCTGCAAAGGAAAGCTTCCAGCTTTACTCTTGGTCACCAGATCTTGGAAGCAGCAAAGCTGCCCTTCAACAGTGTGTAGATAAAATGATATTAACTACAATGGACACATTATTCTGACTAAAAAGTGAGTGATCTAGCTGAAAAAAAAAAGACATGGAGGAACTGTAGAAGGCATTAACTTAGGGAAGATGTCCATCTGAAAGGAGCACAAGCCATATGATTTCAACTATGATTTTCTGATGTAGGCAAACTATTCAGAAAACAGAAAGATCGGTAACTAGTGTGGGTTGTGAGAAGATGTAAGAGGGAGGAACAGGGGGAATACAGAATTTTCAAGGCAATGAAACTGCTCCGTATGTTACTGAAAGAGCAGATCCATGACTGCATGAAGCAAAGAGTGAACCCTATTGTAAAGTACAAAATTTCATAATAATATCCAATATCAGTTAGAACAAGTACATCACATTAATTCAATATACTAATGATGTACAGCATATAGGCAAATGTGTGATACACGAGAACTCTCCATTTCCTGCTCAAGTTTTTCTGTAAGCCTAAAAAAAAACCTGAAAAACACAGTCCTATTTATTTGGAATTATACACTAAAACTAAAATGTCAATTTTATTGTACTGAAAATGAAACAAACCGGAAACTAATGTCGGTACACAACAAAGGGGAATGCTCTTATATTTCCATAAGCAAATCTATCGATTCCTAACCATGCAAGAGCAGTCAGGTTTTTATTACTATAAAAATTACTAAAATAGTCAACTCTCGAAGAGGAAAGGGTTATTTTTATTCAATCTTCAACCCATGATTTATCGTCCCTCTTGTTTCAGGCCTGTGTCAGTACAGCACATCACGGCAGGAGAATGAAGTAGAGGAAGCCTGTTCACCTTGTGGCGAGAGAAACAAATAAGGAAACGAAAGAGATTTGGATACTACAATCCCCGCTAGTGACCCAAGACCTTCCATTAGTCCTTATCTGTAAAGGTTCCACCAGTGCCCCATAACGCCCCAAGCTGGAGATCCGTTATCCAAACCAGAGTAATTTATATCCTGGTGTCTGTGCAATGTCAGACTAAGACATCCATTCTAAAAGAACTTCCATTTCTTTTTCTTTTTCTTCTTTCACTCAATTACTGTCATTTAATTGCCATGTCATGAAACTCTTCAATCTTGTAAAGCTTTTTTTCTTCTTTCATGGTATCAGCTGAGATATTTTGGGCTAATTGTTTTCTGCTATTACATTATTAATGTCTCATGTCTTCCGTGTCCACCTAACCTCTAACAATTGTGCAGCTACTAAAGAATATTCCTTCTTAGTTTTAAAGCACAGCACATTGAATACTGCTGGAAACATCCCTGGAGGTCCTTTATCTTGGAGGGGAGTACTAATTTCCATCCTTTCTGATTTTGAGGAGGTACATGCTCCTCCTCAATGTTCCTTTTAGGTTTTCTGTCTGAGATCCTCTTCCACCATGGTGACTTTCAACATTCTCCACTTTTAAGTATCTGACCCTACCACTTCATCTATCCATAGCAGTTAGGATTGCATCACAAGTGAAACCAGAGTCATCATGTGACGTCTGCCAGAATTCCAGCTATTAAACTCCCAAATGTAGCCACCAGAACAGAACTGTGGCTGTTTGCTGCTGCCTGTTAACATGGAACCCTCCCTCTCCGAAGTGTGTTATTGCTTCCCCTAAATGCCATGTCCTATCAATTTATTTCTCAGACTTTTACTCCATTGCATGTATATGTCATAGATACCTTCCTGAGTTTTAGAAAAGAACATCTTAAACAGCAGAAAATCAATCCTCCCTATTCTATTTTATTAATAATTATTTATCTTATTATATCTCATTTACCACTTAGACATCACTTCTTAATCCAAATCCTCCCACTCCCTTCCACACTGCCAGAGAGTGTAAGCAGAGGGACAGTCTTGGATGATGCCAAGTCCAATAGGCACTTTTTCATCTTTATTTTCTGGCCTCTTCCTGCTTAAAAACTTCTTTGGCTTTTGTGACTACAGATTTCATTATACCCCTCATTTTAAAAGGAAAAAAATTAGGTCCTTCACAGACTCCATTGTCAGCTTTTATTCTTTTATCTTTCATTTAAATGTCACTATTCACTTTGGACACATGGCCTTTGAAGCAACCCTTTTAGTCTTATTGAATCAATATTGGATCTTAACTCTGGTGCAATTCTCCCTCCTGAATTCCAGTTTCATAACCAACCTCCAAGTCTCCTCTATTTTGAAATATATGAAATGAAATTAATTTCACATTTAGTGTCAAATTCTTTATCCTATTGTTAAATAGTTTTTCTTTTAATTGTTTGTATAATTATCCAAGATGCAGCCTTGGAAGACATCCCGAACAGCTCTCTTTCTAACATCATACATCCAATTAGTTCCCAAGCCCTGTTTGCTTTACCTCCTTGAGTGCTAGTTAGTATTTCCAGAGCCACTTATGCATTATAAGAGCATGTTTGTACTCAATTCTATAGGAAGTAATCAAAACACATGTTGATTATTTGTTCTAAGTTAACCTTCAATACATGTCATCCAAATGCCAGCCTTAGGAAGAGCCAAGACTCAGCGGCTTTGGTGTGTGCAAACCCTTCTTGATAAAAGAGAGAAGATGTCACTTTGAGTCTCAGGACTGACCACTTGCTCAGAGGGCAAGACTATAGAATGACTGACTGCCTTTCCCCCATCTCTATAATCCGATGACTAAATATTAAATAGAATAGTCCTTTAGGATGCTAATATCCAGTGTTCTCAAATTACATGCTTTCTGAATAGAAACACATTTAAAGATAGTTTCTGGGGTTTGCCTTTGTGTCAGATGGCACATGCTTGGTGATACTAGTGTCCTTTGCCAGTCACAATCTAAGCCAAGCCATTGTTGCATTTTATATCAATTATGAATCCTACCCCTTGAATCTTTTCTTGCTTCTTATATTTTTTTTCATATTAGTAAGTAAGATTATCTTTTAACAAGCTGAGTTCTGGTCATATCACTCTTCCTATGTTTAAAATTTTATCTCTTAGGGGAGCTGATAACCATTCACACTTTGATTCCATAGAACTCTCAATAGAATGCTCATTCTCACCCTTTCCCATCAGTTTGCCAAACTGCTGTGTGGAGTTCCATGTCACATCCCCATGCTGTAACCATGGTTCTTCCACCCACTGAATCCATGGTCTATGTAATACTTCATGCTGTAACAATGGTGCCTCTACTCTCTGAACCCACACTCTTTGTCATTTCTCACGATGTAACAATGCACCTCTAGCACGTGAAGCTTTGTTGCTGTTATTTGACTCACAGTAGCTTCTACTCATCCCTTAATTCTCAGCTCTGACACAACCTTCTCATTTCCTGGATAAAGGCTCCTGCGATGCTGTATGTATTCTGTCAGCCATTGTCACACTTTGCTGTAAATGATTGCTTATTTGCCTGCTCCTGCACAATAGGAACTTCTTATGGGAAGATTTAAAATGTTTCATCTTATTGATCTCATTATTCTTGCTGCCTAGCTCAGTAGAAAATTGAGAAGTGTGTGAAGGAGAAAGCTTAAAAAGAAGAAAGGGAGGAAAGGAGAGAGGAAATGAATGAAGGACTAACCAAGTGCATGTCCTCTGAGGCTGTAGTTACATAAAGCTACACAAATATTAGCCATTTTTTGCTGTTTGTACAGAGATACAAGAAATTTTCTTCTATAGAAGAAACACTTAAACCTTATCATAATTTTCCATAATTTAAACAAAATGATTAGTGTGCCACAGGTAGTGACAGATGCTCCAGGCATGGTAGAGATTGCTCTATTGTCACCGAAAGACATTGTCTAAATCCTTGAATATACCTGGAATGTATATCATAGCCACTCCCTCTGTTAGATTGGTTTTGAGACTAAGTTACAGCACAGAAACTGTGCCAAATGTGATATGTGTCACCTCTGGGCCTGGTGTACAAGGCCCTACTGAGTGATCCTCCATTCTCTCTGCTTATCTGGATGGTGGTTATAATAAATAACATCAAGGACTTAAGGAAGAAGGGATGGCGAGATGCGTTGGTCAGTCAAGTGCTTGCCATGAATGTGCAAGGACTGACGTTAGGTTCCAAATACCTTTGTGAAAAAGCTGATCGTGGTAGCACATACTTGTAGTCTACTGCAGGGGAGATAGATGGGAGGATCCTTGTGACTCGTTGACTAGCCAGCTTAGTGGAATCAGAGAGCTCCCAGTAACATTAAGAGATTCTGCCTTTAAAAAATGAGGTGGACAACTGAGGAGGAATGACATTCCAGTTTGATCTATGGCTACCACATGTACAAGTACACATACACACACATGTACACACATGCATACATACACATATGAACACATACACATATATATGAAATAATATATATATACAATATGACATATATAAAAGGGAAAAATAGAATTTAAAGAAAAGAAGAAATGTAAGAAGGGAGAAGTGTAGGTCCTTTGATGATTTCTTGGAAAGTCATCCCACCAGAAACACTTGATTGGATTTTACATAGATGAAAGATAGTTTCTGTTTAATTAAATAACTTAGATTTGAACATGTGAGTATAGGATAGTTAAAATAAAGTGACACATTTGTGTTGTTGTTTGTCTTTGCTCTTTTAAGGGGTCTGCCACCCAGCTCCCAAATAAATCACACACAGAGGCTTATTCTTAATTATAAATGCCTGACCTTAGCTTGGCTTGTTTCTAGCCTGTTTTTCTTAACTTTAAATTATCCCTTCTTCCTTTTGCCTCTGTGATTTTTCTTTTTCCTACTTCTGTATATCTTACTTTCACTCTTACCCCATGGCTGTCTATGTGGCTGTGTGGCTGGCCCCTAGAGTCCTCCTTCCTTGTTCTCTTGTTCCTTCTTCTTTTCCTCCCAGTATAGATGGAAGTATTTCTATGTCCCACCCAGTCCTGCAGTCGCTTGGTCCCAAGTAAACACAAAGAGGCTTGTATTAATTACAAACTGTATGGCCTATGGCTCAGGCTTCCTGCTAGCTAGCTCTTTCATCTCAAATTAACTCATTTCTATTCATTTATGTGTTGTCACATGACCGTGGCATAACTGGTCTGCTGGCACCTTGTTGCTTCTTGGGAAGCAGGCTGCAATCTCTCCTGACTCCACCCTTCTTTGTCTCTGTCTTCAGTTTGAATGTACTGCATAACCTTATTATGCCTTGCCATTGACCAAACGGCTTTATTTATCAACTAATGAGTGCAACACATATTCACAGCATACAGAAAGACATCCCACAGCATCCAAGATTTCTCCTATTTTTTTCTCTCTGCCTGCCAGCCCTGCCTATACTTTCTCCTGACTTGCTATTGGCCATTCAGCTCTTTTTTAGGCCATTGGGTATTTTAGGCAGGCAAAGAAACTCAGCTTCACAGAGTTAAACAAATGCAACACAAAAGAATGCAACACATCTTTGCATCATTAAACAAATGTTTCACAGCATAAACAAATGTAACACATCTTAAAATAATATTCCACAACACATTTGGTACATAGTTTAGTATGGCCCAACCTAGAATCTGAGACCATCTTGATGTATCATTGGCTTATTCAAGGGCATGTGAAGATACCATAAGATCTGAATCTTCTGTAAGGAAGGACTTTATAAATCAGGGCATGGAATCCTATCATAGACTGCTTGGGCAGGATAATAGTCATACTGACCGTCCTCTCCATATTACATGTGAGCACTCAGAGTCCTATGCACTGAATTAAATTTTGCTCCTAAGTCTTCCAGCTCATGAGTGGAAATATGGTCTAGAACTCTGAATCTTTTCGTTGTCTAGGAAACGTGAGTCCTGCTTGTCTAGATTCAGGCCTTTCCCAACCCTCCTGAGGCAGTCTCTGTGGTTGAAAAAGAACATGCTCAGACCAGGAAGAACAAATTTTTTACTAAGAGTATTCACCTAAGAGTGGTTTTTATCACCTTGGACTGAAATGAGCTTTGTAAACTAGATGTATTGAAAATGACATACAATCATTTTTATTTTTTAAACAAAAAAAATTTCAGACATGAAAAAGTGTACACAGTTTAACAACAAAAATCACATACCCTCCATTCAGCTTAAAATAAAATAAATAAAATTCAATGACACATGTAATATAAAATCGGACACCCAACAGCATATCCTTCATCTCTAAGCAGATTCTGAAGTTTATCTTACCCATTGAACATTTATTCTTTTACACTATTATTACAGAGATACATATGTGCATTTACATATATATGCATTACACATACATATATTGTCTATCCATCACACACACACACACACACACACACACACATTTGTGCAGAAACAGTGCAGTGGTATTTTTATGTTTAAAGCTTTGGAGAATGGGATGAAACTATATATGTCCTGTAACTAGCTTATTACCTCTGGTATATTCATTTTGACTATAGAAGAGTGCTTTGTTGACTATACTATATATTACTTCTCTTGTCTTATTGATTGAGGGATTATTTCAAATTTATGACATTATGAACAATTTTGAAATGAGGAGTTTGTTTGTTTGTTTGTTTGTTTTTATACATATCTTATTGTTCATGCGTGTTTCACCCAGTGGGACAGACATACAGAATTCGTGTTCCAGTGGCATTTGTGTTTACAACCTGCTAGAGAGTGGAAAGGAATTCTCCAGAGAGGCTAATCTTATTGACAATCCCACCAGTGCTGTGTGAATATGTCCAGTCCTTGTTCTGGGTTGACATGCCAGCACAGGGTACATTCAAATACTGTTGTTAATCATAATCTTTTAATTTTATTTATCTGATGAATGTGAAAAATCTTCTGAGCCTGAGAATCATAACATCTATTTATTGACTCCTGTGAGTTTGCTTTGTTCCTATCGTTTATCCATAAAAGATTTCTTATTGATTTACAATAATTTTTATATGTACTGTATGATAATACTCTATGGTTTCATATATTACAAATATCTTTCCTGCTTGAGGCTGATCTTCACAGTGTTTATGTTATGATACAGAAACTTTTTTAATTAAAAATTTAAATCCATGTTTCACTTTATTGCACACATTTTTTCTTACAATATTTGAGATATACCCTCCAATATCAGGATCATAAAGATATTTATATTTTGGCTAACATTTTTAAATTCTATTATTCATATTTAGATCTTTAATTGGCTGGAATTGATTTGTTTTTATAGAATGGAGATGAAATCTAATGTGTGGGGTTTTTTTTAGATGGATAAGCTACTGCTCCTGAAATATTTACTGAAAAAAATCCCTTCTTCCCAAATGATTTACAATGTCAGCTTTGTCACATAGTGAGCTCCATTCATTCAGCATATTTCTTTTTAACTGCCACATTTTCAGTTCTGTTCTAAGCACTAGTTATATCCCCATGATGAAATAATCATGACCACATCTGACTGTGGGATTCCATTCTGCTCCTTACTAAAGTTTATAGCTTCATGACTATGACTAAAAGGCTCATTTTCATAATGATTATAATGTTCACTTAGTCACACCACTAAATTTGCTTCCCTCTTCTTAGTCCTCTTTTTCTTAGTATTTTGTGTCTCCTTGTTTTTTTTTATTATCTACTCATATACATCTTCTGCATATTCATATATTTAATAAAACAAAACCCTGTATTAGACTGGGGTCTCCAAAAGCAAGGAGGAATTCTTATGAAAGTGCTTGTCTTTTTTTGTTTAATTATTAGTATTCTTTTTTTAATTTTATTTTACAATATAATTTAATTTTACATATCAGCCACGGATTCCCTTGTTCTCCCCCCTCCCGCCCCACTCCCCTTCCCCCCGGCCCAACCCCCATTCCCATCTCCTCCAGGGTAAAGCCTCCCCCGAGGATTGAGATCAACCTGGTGGACTCAGTCCAGGCAAGTCTAGTCCCCTCCTCCCAGACCGAGCCAAGCATCTCTGCTAAGCCCCAGGTTTCAAACAGCCAATTCATGCACTGAGCACAGGACCCGGTCCCACTGCCTGGATGCCTCCCAAAAAGATC
The DNA here is from genome assembly GCA_902168325.1 of Peromyscus nudipes. Lineage (NCBI taxonomy): Eukaryota > Metazoa > Chordata > Mammalia > Rodentia > Cricetidae > Peromyscus > Peromyscus nudipes. The sequence goes on from CABHPH010151516.1 coordinate 25,681, forward strand.
AAGCCAATCAACTGTCTCACCTATTCAGAGGGCCTGATCCAGTTGGGGGCCCCTCAGCCATTGGTTCATAGTTCATGTGTTTCCATTTGTTTGGCTATTTGTCCCTGTGTTTAATACAACCTTGGTCCCAACAACTCTCGCTCATATAAACCCTCCTCTTTCTCGCCAATTGGACTCCCGGAGCTCCATCCCGGGCCTGGCCGTGGATCTCTGCATCCAGTTCCCTCAGTCATTGGATGGGGTTTCTAGGGGGTAATGAAGGGCGAGGGTCGAGGGAAAGAGAGCTTAGGGGAGCAGGAGATCCCAACTGGATCAAGAACAGAGAGGGAAAACAAGGAATGTTCATGGTAAATGAAGACCACATGAGAATAGGAAGAAGCAAAGTGCTAGAGAGGCCCACAGAAATCCACAAAGATGCCCCCACAATAGACTGCTGGCAATGGTCGAGAAACAGCCCGAACTGACCTACTCTGGTGATAGGATGGCCAAACACCCTAATTGTCATGCTAGAAAGTGCTTGTCTTAAAGAGAGAATAATGGAAGGAAGCAAGATTGGGCAGGAGAGGGGTCTTCCACACAGCCAAGGACAGGAGAAAGGGGACATGCTTGTCAAAGGGTACAGTTTCAGTTACATAGAAGAAATGAGTTTTGGGAGTTATCAAATAACAAGGTGACCACAGTTAATATATTGCATACTTCAGTAGTCTAGAGAAGGGAGCAACTGAGTATCTTGGCACTCAACTTTCATGACGGTTGAGGGATACAACAGGACAGCAGCATGACTCAAAATATGATTCACTATAACTATTATATATATATATACATAATGCATATATACACATATACATTGTGTGTATAATTATATAAAATTATATACATATATATATATATAGTGTGTGTGTGTGTGTGTGTGTGTCTATGTGTGTGTGTAACAGTTAAAGAAGAGGCCAGGGGCCATGAATTTGAGAGGGAGCAAGGGGGATTACATGGGAAGGCTTTGAGGGAGAAAAGGAGAAGATATATTTTAATTTCAAAAAATAAAAAATTAACAAATGCACATCCTTACCTATTAAGATTATTGTGTAGTTGGATAAAAATAGAGTTAGGGATGCATTAAAAAAGAAGATTAGTGATAGAAAAGCATGAGGGGATTGTGTATGTAATGGCTGAATGACCAAGTTGTGCTAATGTGTATCTTTGTATGTGTGTTACAAGACTGATATAAAGAAATGCACAGTAATCAATAGCTACACAATCCTAACCCTGAATACACACTTACCCTTTTAAAACATTGATTTGTGAAAGTCAAGGAAGCCTTATAAACTGCTGAGGTCTATTTAGGTGGTTTTGTTGAGTGTTTGGAGCTCTTGGCTAATGAGTCAGTGTTCAGCCACTGTTCAGTTGTAGCTTTTAATTGCAGACTTTGGGACACTCTAATTTAGGGGTGAACAGAGCCAGATTCACTAAAACCCAATACATGCTGATGGGCTTAATTTTTTCCCCAGTGTGGACTTATTTCTGCCTCAGCTACTACATGCATTTGCATCACAAAGAAAAATAAATAATTTTTTGTGTCCTAGTTTATGCCTAACTCCACAAGCACACTCCTTGTTAAGACTTGTTTGATATCCAGGATGTCTCGGAAGTCGCTCTTTCTATACTGGCTATCTCTCAATCATAATAAAATGTATGTTACATAGCTCATCTTCTTTGTCTTATTTCATGATCATCCAAAGTCATTGTCACATTTTTGAAATATCAATGTGAGCACTGCCATCCTTGCTTCCTACTCCTTTGAAATACACAAAGCAGCTCCCATCTGACTTTTAAAAAGGAGACTCAGAATCAGGAGAGCAGGACATTAGTAGTTAGCATAAATATCTGTCTGGTGCAGTGCTGAAGAGCAAAGGAAATACAGAGCAATAAAGAAATTAAGTGGAAGAAGAAGCCTCATTGTTGATGTAGAAGCCAGCTACAATAGAATCCATGGTAGGTCAAGCCTTGAAGTAAGGTCTGGGTGTTGCCACGGAAACAGAAAACTTAGCAATGGGCAAAAATTAATCAGGAAAGGAGGTGAACTGAGGCCAGTACCAGAATCATGGAAGAATTATGCCCAAGGGACAGAAAGAAGAGAATAATACTTGCGCCCCAGGATCCTGGGAAATGGAGAGTGAGTATGCTTCTCTGAGGGCTATGGAGGAAGTGGAGGAAATGGCTTACATATCTCCTACGGAAATTAAACTCATAAGCCTTTTTTCACACATGGGAAGGAAATCAAAATTCTATGCTTATATATGAAAAATAATTCACAAATTTAAGAAAATGTAAAATATATTTCTAAATTGATAGAACTTTCAGTCTGCTTAACAAAATTATATGCAAAGCAATCCATATTCCTATTATACAAAAATAGGATGTGCAAGGTGTTTGTAGACAAGACATTCTCTGCTGAAGACACACTGACAAAAAATACTGGATGATCCAGCATGAAAGCAAGAAGGCACTCAAGGAAAGCAGATGTAAACCATCAAAGGAAACCAACCCAAAGGAAGTGAGTAAAGAACCAAGCAGAGCAACAGAGAGGGTTCTAAATGACAAAAAGTAAGGAAAACCAGGTATGTTAAATAGCAGTTGATTTGCTTACCACTACACTTTTATTCAGTTTCCCAGCAGGGCTCCTGTGTAACAGAATAATGCAAGAACAAGAAAACAAATACTTAATGATCGATCAGAGAGTAAGAAATCAAACATAATTATTTTCTTTTTTAAATAAATCTATACATTTATTTATTATTTATATTTACATCCTGGCTGCAGTTTCTCCTCCCTCCTATCTTTCCAGTCCCTCCCTCTATCCTGTCTCTGCTCCCACTCCCCAATCCACTCCTCCATTTCTGCTAAGGAAAGGGCAGGTCTCCCATGAATATCAAAAAACATGGCCTATCAAGTTGCAGTAAGACTAAGCACCTCCTCATGTATTAAAGGTGGACAAGGTTACCCAGTATGAGGAGCAGGTCCCAAAAGCCTGTAAAAGAATGGGAGACAGCCCCTGTTCTCACTGTTAGGAATCTTGTCTTGGGCACACAAGAGGACCAAGCTACACAACTGTAACATATCTGCAGAGGGCCTAGGTCAGTCTCATGCAGGTGCCCTGGTTGTTGATTCAGTCTCTGTGAACCCCTATGAGCCCAGGTTAGTTGATTCTGTGGGTTTTCTTGTGGTGTCCTTGACCCCCTGGCTCCTACAATCCTTTCTCCCCTCTTCTGTAGGATTTCCTTAATTCTGCCTAATGTTTGGCTGTGGTTTACATGTTTCCATCAGTTGCAGGATGATGCCTGGTAACAGTGGGGCTAGGCACCAATCTGGTCACAGGAAATGTCCAGTTCAGGCTACATGTCTGCTATTGGTAGGAGTCTAAGCTGGGGTCTTCCTTGTAGAATCCTGGGAGATTCTGTCATGCCAGGTTTTTACCTGACCAAAAGTGTGTCCCCCTTTCCAGTAGTCTCTGTCAGTGGTCTCCCCTGTCCCCACAATCTGATCGCTCACGTTCCCATCCCCACCTGCACTCATCCACTCACGAACTCTGTTCTATTTCCCCTTCCCACGGAGATCCGGGTGTCCCAACATGAACACTCTTTGTTACCTAGTCTCTCTAGGTCTGTGGATTGTAGCATTGTTATCCTTTATTTTACAGCTAATAACCCACTTATGAGTGAATATATATACTATGTTTGTCTTTCTTGGTCTGGGTTACCTCACTTCGGATGATTTTTGACCCAGTCTATTTGGTGTTCTGTAAGCTTCGTATACCTTTATAGGCTTGTCCTTATTTAGTTAAGAAAATTTTCTTCTATGATTTTGTTAAACATATTCTCTGGGTTTTTGAGCTGGGTTTCTTCTCCTTCTTCTATTCCTATTATTCTTACGTTTGGTTTTTTTCATGGTGTCCCATATTCTTGGATGTTCTGTGTTAGGAATTTTTTAGATTTAACATTTTCTTTGACCGATGAATCAGTTTCCTCTGTCATATCTTCTATACCTGAGATTCTCTCTTCCATCTCTTGTATTCTGTTGGTGATGCTTGTGTCTGTAGTTCCTATTAGCTTACCCAGATTTTCTCCTTCCAGGATTCCTTCCATTTGTGTTCTTTATTGCTTCTATTTCCATTTTCAAGTCTTGAACCTGAACCTGAACTGAAATTCAGTTTCCTTTAACTGTTTGTTTGGTTTTTCTTGGCTTTCTTTTAGGGATTTATTGATTTCTTCCATTTTTTTTGTTTGTCTTTCCTTTAGGATTTTCTTTAAGGGATTTGTTCATATTCTTTTTAAGGACTACTATCATTTTCATAAAGTTATTTTAAGGTCATTTTTGAAGGCAGATTTTTCTGTCATGTCAGCCAGCTCCCAAATAACCATATGAGTCTTCTTATTAATTATGAAGGCTCATCCAATAGCTTAGACTTGTTTCTAATTAGCTCTTTTAACTTAACCCATTTTTATTAATTTACTTGCTGACACATAGCTCATGGCTTATTACCTCATGCTTCCTCTGTGTCTGGCTGGTGACTATACCCTTCTTCTTCCCAGCATCCTCTGTGCCTGGAAATCCTACCTAGCTATTGGCCATTCAGCCTTTTATTAAACCAAACAGAGTGATGTATCGTTACACAGTGTAATCAAATATTTCACAATACTTTTTCTTGAGCTACAGTTGTGTTGAATTTTTCAGGTCTTGCTGGCCTCTGGTGATGTCATATTATGTTTTCTGTTATTGGTTGTGTTCTTACACTGGCATTTAGGCATCTAGATGTGGGGATGATCATAGGTCTAGGTATTGATTCTTCCATTTGTCTTTGTTAGGTGGTGTTTTGTTCTTTGGAAATCATTAAAATTTTTAATAATCATGAAGATATAAAGGAAGAAACATTTTAAAACTCAGAAATAAAAAGTATATCATACTTAAAACTAAAAGATATTATGATCAACTTTCAGACAATAAATTTGAAAATTTTGGTAAAATTAACTATTAGAAAAAATGATTATTAAAATTGACATAAGAAAGAAAAATATAGGTTTTTTTAATAAGGAAAACTATATTCTTATTTTTTTTACTTCCTGTTAAATTACAGTGAAAGATGACTTTGCATTCATCACCTTTGTCATGCTCTGTCTGTTTCTTTATATGTGAGGGGACCAGTTGCCTGCGGCTGTTGCCACTGCCTGTCATTTCCCTGCCACACCACACTGGTGGACTAACCCTGACTCTGTGAGACAAAACAAACCCATTCTCCCTCAAGTCACGTGTATCAGGATATTTTATTACAGCAACAAGGAAGAAGAGCAAGGTACAGCCACAGCATTTGGAGGGACTTGACTGGATTTAATGATGACATGAGGAAAGAAGAAAAGTCTGGAATCAACCATTTTGGTTTCCATCCTAAGAAACGTATGGGTGGGGAAGCAAATTGCACAACAAATAAGTAGTAGGAAACATTTACAATCATTAGAGATAATACAATAGAATAAAGGGGAGAGATACTTCAGAATTTTGAAAACAGTAATAAAATTGCACAAAACTCTAGCAAGAGGGGTAGAGGATAAAAGGGAAACCAATAATAATATAGGTTTATGAGAGGATAATAAGGAAATATGAAAGGTGTTATTTTTAGGAACCATGTGCCACCCCCCCAGGCCTGCCTTCAGCAACTCAGCACCAGTAGCCCCATCATCACCAGCCACCAAATGAAACATGTGTATCCTTTAAAAGGTCCCCAGCATCAGCATCACACCCTGCTCTCTCTCTCTCTCTCCCTCCCTCTCTCTCTCTCTCTCTCTCTCTCTCTGTGTGTGTGTGTGTGTGTGTGTGTGTGTGTGTGTGTGTACGTATCTCTCCATCTCTCTCTCTCTCTTGTCCTCACACAGAGGTGGACTTGCAACCCCCCAATACCCCAATAAATCTCTTCCATAAGATTTGTTGCATGATGTGATCTTTGTGGCATTCCTGGTCCCTGATCAATCTGCCAAAGTACTCTTCCTTCCACAGAAACTCTAACATTTATGACAATAAATGATCTTAACCTTAATTAAATAACCACACTCTTGAAAAGTCAAAACTTTCCACTACCAATTTAATAAGAAATCTAATTTTTTAAAATACCATTATCTATTAACAATTGAATTCCAATAAGAAACATTTCACAAGGAAAGTTTTAGACCCAAAAAACTTCAATGAAATTAAAAACCAATGATGCAAACCTTATACAAGCTTTATGAGGGTAAAAAGAAGAAAGGGTACATTCACAGCATATTTTACAGAGCTGACAAAAACCAATGTTAATACCCAACTGGAAACATTTAAAGGAAAATGGTTACCAATCAATACCTCTCATGAACATGAACATAAAATCCTTAATAAAATATTAGTGAATCTTTCTCAGTCATAAATAAAATAGGTAATAAATCATTACCAAGTTCAATTGATCTCAAGGATTCAAGAATATTTTAACACTTGAATGTAAGGGATATAATTCACATATCAAAAGGGTAAGGAAGGAAAAATCATCATCCCAGTAAATGCAGAAAACTGTTGTTTGATTAAATTTACAACCTCTGCATGATAATAACTCAGGAAAGCAGGAGTGAGAGAAAGATTCCTCATCTGACAAAAGTGATGTTTACAAAGTCAAAACCCAAATTATAACCTCTATGTAGTTCACACCATGCTTAATAGTGAAATACTGAATGTTTTCCCCTAATATCATGAAGGTCAAAATATGTTAGGAAAAGAGAGAGGGAGACAAGGAAGATAAAAGAAATAAAGATTGATTGGAAAAAAGTGTTCATTATTTGGTGATATCAATTACGTACATAGAAAAACAAATCAATTTTCCTTGAAAAACCATTGATAGTAAAAACAAGAGCTGAGATACAGCTCAGTAGCTAAAGTACTTGCCTAGCATGCACAAAGCCCGAGGCTCTAATCCCAGCACTGCATAAAACAGGCAAAGTGGCACATACTAATCATCCCACCAGCTCAGGAGGTGAAGGTATGAAGCTCAGACATTCAAGCTCATTTAGGATACATAAGACTGTCTGAAAAAATCCCTAAAGAAAGAAGGGGGAGAGGGAGAGAGAGAAAGGAAGGAAGGAGGAAGAGAGGGAGGGAGGGAGGGAGGG
>CABHPH010151516.1:32955-44350 GCA_902168325.1 Peromyscus nudipes
GGAAGGAAGGAAGGAAGGAAGGAAGGAAGGAAGGAAGGAAGGAAGGAAGGAAGGAAGGAAGGAAGAAATCTAAAAACTAGCTGGAGTTATAGCTTGGTGGTAGAGTAGTTTCCCCCAAATGCACAAACCCTGAGTTCAATCTTCATCAGTCAAAACAAAAAACAAAACACAAAAGAACTAAATTTATCAAACTCAAAGTGGCAATGTTAATAATATACAGCTTTTAAACATGGCTTGTATATTGAGACTTTCAGCTGACAGTGACATCACAGGCCCTCAGCACACTCGTGGCTTGACAGCTCCCTGGAACTCTTTGAGCAGGCAGGACCTAGAGTTTGTCTTCAGCTCTTCTCTGACTCCAGTTGTCTCTGTTGACTCAGATCCATAGCCCTTCTATCCATCCCTGGAGTACCAGTGGCCACTGTCACTTCTCTATCTTTTTATTTAAGGAGAAAAACATTAAGTGAAGTGCTTACACCTGTGGCCATGGTGCCATCCAGGCCAGAACTGATGCCAAGAGAGATGTTTGGGTCTGTGGCCCTACTGCAGCCAGGGTCTGTGTTGATGTCCATAACTTTTGATACCATTAAAGGCCATGCTGATGCCAGGGTTCTGGGCCACCACTGGGGACCATGCTGGTGTCCTAGAGCCTTGCTTCCACCAGGGCCTTTCTAATCTGGGTGGCATGTGCTGCTCCTGGGGCCCCAAGCTACTGCCATGGGCTGTGTCTGGGTCCATGTTCCTACAGCAGTTGGGATCTGTGATGGTGTCTATGACCTGTATTACCACAGGAGTCATAGAAACCATGTGTGTTGAAATCCAAGGGCCATGCTGAGCCAGCCATGCCCCTCACTGGCCCTGGGATAGTTGGCCCTGTCCCTCACTGGGCATTGCAGCAGGAGAGTTGGCCCTGTCACCCATGGGAGAGCAGACCCCACAAATGGGAGAGGTGGCCCTACCACTCACCACAGATGTGGGTGAGCTAGCCCTGATGGCATGGGCCTAGAAGAGTGGGCTCTGCCCCTCACCTAAGGGGGGTAGTACCAGTGGCCTGGACTAACCAGCTCAACTATGACCCAGACCCACATCCTGGCCCTTGGGTTGGCCCACCCTAACATCTACCCCATCTATGACCTGCTGAAGTGCATGAAGGGACTGGTCCAACCACAGGGTCTCCATGACTCAGGACAATAGCAGGACATTCGAGAGGAATTTCAGTGAGGGTCCGGTGATGCTGGTGTGCCAGAGGCCTTGAACCAGACCAATGACTCATTGCAATGAACATATTGCTGATGGAGCTGATTGTACAAAAGGGTATACTTTGTTACACACCGCAGTTCCCAATGCAACTAGGATGGATGAAGAGGTATTACAAAGAAGGAGGAACAAGGTGGCTTTTTTGTTTCTTTCATTTTTAATTCATTTTGGGGGGCATGCTGCAGGGGTAAGGGGCAGATATGGAGGGACTTGGAGGGGAGCAGGATTAGGGTATACAATGTGAAATTCCCAAAGAATCAATAAAGAATTATTCTTTTTTAAAAAAGAGGTGTGCTTACAATGGAAGATTACTAAGACTGATTGTTTAACAACTGTTCAGCTCCTCTCCCAGTGCCCCAGGAAGAGAGATGAGTCCATCTAATATGCCTCATAGCAACTGATTATCTTCTAGTTTGAAATAGAAACATACAAAGGCAATTGCCTCAAAAATGCACCTCATAATTTGCCTGGGAACACAGGATGTATTCTATTTCTCCTTCCCAGGGAGATCCATGCATCTCCCCTTGAGCTCTCCTTGTTACTTAGTCTCTCTAGGTCTGTGGATTGTAACATGATTATCTTTTACCTAACAGCTAATGTCCACTTATGACTGAGTACATACCATGTTTGTCTTTCTGGGTCTGGGTGACCTCACTCAGGATGATCTTTTCTTGTTCCATCCATTTGCCTGCAAATTTTATAATGTCATTTTTTAACAGCCAAGTAGTACTCCATTGTGCAAAGGTATCACATTTTCTTTATCCTTTCTTCAGTTAGGTTGTTTCCAGTTTCCATTTTCTGCCTATTATGAATAAAGCTGCAATGAACATGACTGGGCAGGTGTCCTTGTGATAAGATAGAGCATCCTTTGGGTATATGCCCAAGAGTGGTATAGTTGGGTCTTGGAGTATATTGAGTCCCAATTTTCTAAGGAATTGCCATATTGATTTCCATAGTGACTATATTAGTTTACACACCCACCAGCAGTGGAGGAGTGTTCCCCCTTGTTCCACATCCTTACCAGCATGTATTAGCACTTGTGTTTTTGATCTTAACCATTCTGACAGGTATAAGATGGAATCTCAAAGTAATTCTGATTTGCATTTCCCTGATGGCTAAGGATGTTAAACATTTCTTTAAGTGTTTCTCAGCCACTCGAGAGTCCTCTCTTGAGAATTCTCTGTTTAGAACTGTACCCCATTTTAGTTGCATTATTTGGTTTGTTGATGTCTAGTTTCTTAACTTCTTTATATATTTTGGATATTAGTCTTCTGTTGGGTGTGGAGTTGGTGAAAATCTGTAGACTGCTATTTTGTCCTATTGGCAGTGTCCTTTAGAAGGCCTTACAGAAGATTCTCACTTTCATGAGGTCCCATTTATTGATTACTGTTCTTAGTGCCCATACTATCAGTATTCTGTTTAGAAAGTCTACTCCTGAGGCAATAAGTTAAAGGCTATTCCCCACATTCTCTTCTATTAGATTAAGTATATCTGGTTTTATGTTGATGTCTTTTGATTCAACTAGACTTGAAGTTTTTGCAGGGTGATAGATATGGATCAATTTGCCTTCTTCTACATGCTGACATCCAGTTAGACCAGCACCATTTGTTCAAGATGCTTTCTTTTTTTCACTGTGTATTTCTGGCTTCTTTATAAAAGCTCAGGTGTCCATATGTGTGTGGATTTATACTTGGGTCTTCAATTCAATTCCATTGATCCATGTGTCTGCTTTTATACCAATACCATGTGGGGTTTATTACTATAGCTCTGTTATATAGCTTGAAATCAGGGATGGTGATACCTCCAGATGTTCTTTTATTGTACAGGATTGTTTTAGCTATCCTGGGGTTTTTGTTTTTCCATATGAAGTTGAGTATTGTCATTTCAAGGTCTGTAAAGAATTGTGTTGGGATTTGATGGGGATTGCATTGAATCTGTCAATTGCTTTTGGTAAGATGGCCATTTTTGCTATGTTAATCCTTCTGATCAAAGAGTATGGGAGATCTTTCCATCCTCTGATATCTTCTTTAATTTCTTTCTTCAAAGACTTGAAGTTTTTGTCATACAAGTATTTCACTTGCATGTTTACAGTTACTCCCAGATATTTATATTATTTGTGGCTATTGTGAACGGTGTTGTTTCCCAGATTTCTTTCTCTCTTTCTTAGTATGTTTGTTGTTTGTATATAGGAGGGCTACTGATTTTCTTTTTCTTTTTCTTTCTTTCTTCCTTCCTTCCTTCCTTCCTTCCTTCCTTCCTTCCTTCCTTCCTTTCTTTCTTTCTTTCTTTCTTTCTTTTTGTTAATCTTGTATCTAGCCACTTTACTAAGGGTGTTTATCAGAAGTAGGAGTTCCTGGTAGAATTTTTGGGTCACTTGGCACAGCCATATCTGATGGGAATAGCAAAAATTCATAAATCCAGCACAGCTGCTTGACAGAGATCCAGCTAAGCTGAGCCACATGATGGCCGCTGTGTCACCTTTGGTTTTCATCTCCACCTGTTGCATAGTTGGGGTACTTTTAATATTTGTACAACTGGGGGATATTAGATTGATGGAAAATTTTGTATGAATCATTTATGCCTTCTCCTAGGAGTATTGCTTCTAAGCTTCCCCAGGAAAATCCTGAACATACTATTCCCCCTGCTTTTAGGGAGATATCCTTATCTACTTGAAGGTCTGTGGTGATATATTGTGTACCCTAATAAACTTGCCTGAAGATCAGAGGACAGAGCCAGCTACTAGATTAGACATGGAGGTCAGGCAGTGGTGGCACACACCTTTAATCCCAGTACTGGGAAGCACACACGCCTTTAATCCCAGGAAGTGACAGCAGGGCAGAGAAAGGTATATAAGGTATGAGGAAATAAGAACTAAAGTAGTTCAGCTGGGACCCTTTTGGGTGACTCAGAGGCTTGCAGTCTGACGATTCATGAAAACAGGATCGGTTGAGAAGTTAGAGAGGTGAGGTTGGCTGTGGCTTGCTCTGCTTCTCTGATCTTTCAGCTTTCACCCTAATATCTGGCTCTGGGTTTTTTATTAATAAGACCATTTAAGATTTAAGCAACAAAGGTCTTCCTTATGCCTTGGAGATTGTGACATATAGAGAAGCCAGAGGTCTCTTCATGAGGCTATGAGACTTCTTTGAAATGTCTCTCCCTATACTTACACAGGAACAAGATATTCAAAACAAAGGAAACTCAAAAAGGTCAGCATGATTCAGTGGGCTAAGGAGTTGGCCACAGTTCAAATTATAAGCCTCTTCCCACTGGACATTCAGACAACTATGTGGCATTTACCTCTGCCCTACACAGAGACATATTAATGAGCAAAGTATGGAGTGGAAAGATGATAAAAGTATGAGACAGCAGGACTTCCCTTTCCTAGAAAAGTTAGCTTATGCAGAGACACTATAATGTCATATGACCAAGGAACAACAGAATGCCAGGATTAGACATATAGGCAATTTCTATAAAGATATAAAATATAAATATTGTATTATGCCAGAATTTGAATAGTAACTGCAGCAGCTTTAGCCTGAGGATTTTTCCTAGGTACTCTGACCATTAAGAATTAATAATACACTGTTTGGAACATGGTAAAATGCCCAGAGTGGCTTGAAATTTTTTTTTAGTCTAGTGTCCTTGAAGCAACCAAAGCTACTAGCCTAAGAACAGGCTGTCATATGCCTCTAGATTCTTAAAATTTGGGTTATGGGGTTAATGAGTAAGAATGTTAACTCTGTTTATTAATTATGTCAAAACTTGAGGGAAATGGTTGGAAATGATAACTCTGTTCTGCCATAGTTTATTAATGATGACTAAAAGATGAGCAAAAGAAAGTGAAACACATGTCCAAAAACAAAAATGGTATGATCTATGTTTTGGAACATCATGAATGTATCTCTGCTTACTAAATCCTGTATAAACAAAGAAACACTCTGGCTGCTAGTCAGTCAGTTTGCAAGATTCTCCCAACCACCATGGCCTGGCTCACTTCTTTCACCCACCAACAGCCTACCTCCTCTGCTGGGACCTGTCCCGCCAGGAATGGCTCCCATCAGAGTAGGACAAGCCATACAAAGATGTGCTTCCTCTCTATCCATCTCTCCTGACATGAAACTAAGAAGTAACTGTAGATGTAATCAACCGTCTTATTAAATAAGAAACACAGAGCCAATGTAAAGATAAAAGCCCAAGAGGTCAGAGCTAAGAGCCTTACCCGCCTGCTGCAGCTAGCTTCTTCAGCCAAGAGACCTCTCTGAAAAAGGGGCTACTTCCTGTCTATTTGTCTTTATATAGCCTTCCTGTTCTGCCTTCTCATTGGTTGTAAACCCAACCACATGACTGCCTCGTCACTGCTTGTCTGTACAGACCTCCAGACACACATTGGAGCGTGTGTCTCCAATGCTGGCTGTATCCTTGAACACACAGAGATCTACCTAGCTCTGCCTACCAAGTGCTGGGATTAAAGGCGTGCACCTCCTTCAGCAAATCCTACCGGCGTGCACCACCACAAACGGTTTTTGCTATGGCTTGCTAATAGCTCTGACCCCTAGGCAACTTTATTTATTAACAGACAAATAATATCACATTTCAGTACAAATAAAATACCACTATAAGTAACTTGTGTCTGATTCCTCCCATCGCTGCTCTTGCATCCACCCATCTTCAGACCCTGCCCTCATCCAGAGCTGGACTCCGGCAGTCACTTATGTAGACTACCATATCATCTGCAAATAACAATACTTTGACTTCTTCCTTTTTAATTTGGATCCCCTTTGATCTCTTTCAGTTGTCTTATAGCTCCTACTCTAACTTCAAGTGCTGTATTGAATAGATATGGAGAGAGTGGACAGCCTTATCTTGTTCCTGATTTTAGTGGAATTGCTTTGGGTTCCTCTCTGTTTAATTTGATGTTGGCTGTACGTTTGCAGTAAATTGCAATTGTTATGGTTAGGTACGTCCCTTGTATCCCTAATGTCTCCATGACTTTCATCATGTAGAGGTGATAGAATTTGTCAAAGGCTTTCAGCATCTGATGAGATGATGGTTTGTTTTCTTTTTTTCTTTCAGTTTATTTATATGGTGGATTACATTGACAGACTTTTGTATGTTGAACCATCCCTGCCCTCTTGATGGATGGTGGATGATCTTTTTTTATAGGTTCTTGGATTCAGTTTGCCAGTATTTTATTGAGCATTTTTTGCATCAATGTTCATGAAGAAAATGGGTCTGTAATTCTCTTTCTTTGTTGTCTCTTTGTGTGGTTTGGGTATCAGGGTGACTGTGGTCTCATAAAATGGATTTGGCAATGATTCTTCTGCTTCCATTTTGTGAAATAATTTGAGGAGTATTGGGTTAGCTCTTCTTTAAAATTATGGTAGAATTCTGCACTAAAACTGTCTCATCCTGGCCTTTTTTGGTTGGAAGACTTTTAATGACTGCTTCTATTTCCTTAGGAGTTATAGGTCTATCTAAATTGTTTATCTGATCTTGGTTTAAATGTCTATTAGAACAGTCTTAATTGTGTTCCATAAGTCTGAGTAAGTTGTGTAATTATTTTTATTCTTTTCCACAAAGACTAACTTCTCTCTTCATACCTGTCTTGACCTATTTTTCTTTTATTGAAGAGTTGTTCATTTTCCATGAGTTTGTAGGCTCTCTGCTGTTTCTGTTGTTGTTGAAATCCACTTATAATCCATAGTGTTCTGATAGGATTTGAGGGGTTATTTCAAATTTATTGTATCTGTTGAGACTTGCTTTGTGAACTGGTATATGGTCAATTTTGGAGAATATTCTGTGATATGCTGAGAAGGTATATTCTTTTGTGTTTGGGTAAAATGTTCTGTAGATATGTTAGGTCCATTTGGTTAATAATGTCTGTTAACTCCAATATTTTTCTGTTTAGCTTTTGTCTGGATGACCTGTCCATTGGTGAGAGTGGGGTATAGAAGTCTCCTATTATCAGTGTGTGATTGAAGTTTCAGCAATGCTTCCTTTACAAACGTGGCTGCCCCCTCAGTCAGGAGAGTAACAAAAGAGAGATCTTGATTGGGGTGGGGGTGAAGGTTTTGGGGTTAGGGAGAAACCTGGTGCCAGGGAAACTCCCAGGAATCCACAAGGATGACCCCAGCTAAGACTCCTAGCAATAGTGGAGGGGGTGCCTGAACTGCCCAGCTATTATCAGATTGGTAACTACCCTAATTGTTATCAGAGAGCCTTTACCCAGTAACTGATGGAAGCTGATGCAGAAACCCACAGCCAAGCACTGGGCCAAGCTCCAGGAGTCCTCCTGAAGAAAGGAAGGCAGGATTGTATGAACCAAAGGGGTCAAGGTCATGACAGAGGAAGCCACAGAGACAGCTGACCTGAGCTCAAGGGAGCACATCGACTCTGGACCAAGAGTTAGGGAGCCTGCATGGGACCCGTCTAGGCTCTCTGCATGGGTATGACAGTTGTGTAGCTTGGTCTGTTTGTAAGGCTCTTAGCAATGAGATCAGGACCTGTCCATGGTGATTAGTTGCTTTTTGGGAACCTGTTCCCCATGCTGGATTACCTCACCTAGTCTTACACAGTGAGAGGAGCTTGGTCCTACCTCAACTTGAGGTGCCATGCTTTGTTGAAACCCATGGGAGGCCTGCCCCTTTCTGAATGGAGATGGAGAGTAGTGGATAGGGAGGGGGGAGATGGGAGTTAGGGAGAGGAAACAGGAGAAGAGGAAGAAGAAGAAACTGTGGTTGGTATGTAAAATAAGTGAAAAAAGTTAATAAAATAATAATAATAAATATTTTTTTAAAGTGGGTGCCCTTGTGTTTAAGGCATAGATGTTAAGAATTGAAATAGTTCTTGAAGATAATCTTGAGAGACCTTTCCCTTGATTAGAATGAAGTGTCCTTCCTTGTGTCTTTTGATTAATTTTGGTTGGAAGTCTATTTTGCTAGATATTAGAATGGCTACACAAGCTTGTTTCTTAGGTACATTTACTTGGAAAATCTTTTTACAACCCTTTACTCTCAGGTAATGTCTATCTTTGATGTTGAGGCATGTTTCTTGTATGCAGCAGAAGGATGGATTCTGTTTTTGCATCCATTTTGTTAGTCTGTGTCTTTTTATTGGGTAATTGAGTTCATTGATATTGAGGGATATTAATGATCAATGATTGTTAATTTCTGTTATTTTGTTGGTGATGGTTGTAGTAGTGTGTGTGTGTGTGTGTGTGTGTGTGCGCGCGCGCGCGCGCGCGCGCGCTTCCTGTCTTTTCATTTTGCTGGTGCGATATTACTTATTCCCTGTGTTTTCATAGGTGTAGTTAACCTCCTTAGGTTGGAGTTTTCCTTCTAGTACCTTCTGTAGGGTTGGATTTGTAGACAGATTTGGATAGGGTTGGATTTGTAGATAGATCTAATTTGCTTAAATTTGACTTCATCATGGAATCTCTTGTTTTCTCTACCTGTGGTGCTTGAAAGTTTTACTTGGTATAGTAGTCTGGGCTGGCATCTGTGGTCTCTTAGAGTCTGCAGCACATCTGTCTAGACCCTTCTGGCTTTTAGAGTCTCCATTGAGAAGTCGGGTGTAATTCTAATAGGTCTGTCTTTGCATGTTACTTGGCCTTTTCCCCTTGCAGATTTTAACATTCTTTCTTAGTTCTGTATGTTTAGAGTTTTGATTATTTTGTGGAGAGGGACTTTCTTTTCTGGTCCAGTCTATTTGGTGTCCTGTAAGCTTTTTCGGCCGTTATAAGCATGTCCTTCTTTAGGCTAGAAAAATTTTCTTCTATGATTTTGTTAAAAATATTTTCTGGGCCTTTGAGCTGGGATTCTTCTTCTATTCCTATTATTCTTAAGTTTGTTTTTTATATTGTCTCAGATTTTCTGGGTGTTTTATGTCATGAATTTTTTTAGATTTAACATTTTCTCTGACAGATATATCAATTTCTTCTATCATGTCTTCTATACATGAGATTGTCTCTTCCATCTCTTGTATTCTGTTGGTGATGCTTGTGTCTGTAGTTCCTGTTTGCTTACCTAGATTTCCATCTCCAGGATTCCTTCAGTTTGTGTTTCCTTTATTGCTTCTATTTCCATTTTCAGGTCTTGAACTATTTTATTCATTTCCTTCCAATGTTTATTTGTGTTTTCCTGGATTTCTTTAAGGGATTCATTTATTTTCTCTTTAAGGACCTCTATCATCTTCATAAAGTTGGTTTTATGGTTATCTTCTTGTGTTTTGGCTGTGTTGGAATATTCAGGACTTGCTGTAGTAGGATAGCTGGGCTCTAGAGGGCATATTGCCCTAGTTATTGTTGATTGTGTTCTTATGCTGGCTTCTAAACACCCGGATTTGGGGTAATTATAGGTTTAGGTGTAGGTTTCTGAGTTTGTCTTTGTCAGATAGGTGTTTTTTTTCCCCTTGGTTTCTATTCCCTCTCTGGTCTTCTGCCCTGAGTGGTCTGCAGTTCTGGTGGCCATTGAGTCTTCTGGTCCAACAGAATACCTCTTCTGGGGTTCTGGCACCATGTGATCTTTGGGGTTCTGGGTGCTGGCACTGTCTCTGGGGTTCTGGGAACTAGTGTGGCCTCTAGTAGAGCTGAGGGCTTCAGCCAGAGTTCTGGGCCAGGATATGGTGATAGGAGGGTATTGGCGAAAAGCTGGATGGACTCTGAGGAAGTGTTGACAGTCTGCCAGTGGGGGCTTACCTGGGGATCCTAAATCAAATATTTCTTGTGATGCTTTTTAATGCATTCCTTACTGTTTACATTTTAGTTAAACTTGACCTTTGGTGTCACCTAAGATTAACATAAAAAATTAAGTATTAATATTTTTACATTTATAATGAATATATTTATGTATAATACATATGTAATTTAATTTGTGTTAATATTTCATAGACACTATTATAACCTTCATACAACATTGAGACAATTGAGATATTCCAATTGCATCTATTTGATTAGTGTGGTTATCAGCATCCATTTTTTTCTCCCTTTAAGTTGGTAAATAACTGAGCAGTTAATTGTTACTTTGTATTTATGCGAGAAATTCTCTGTTTTTCCCAAAAAGTATTTTACCTAGGAGCTTTGTGTATATTATTAACATTTGTTTGACTAAAATTTTACTTTAGGAATTTGAAGGGATTTTTAAACCTTCTACATTTATTAGGTATCATTTCGTAAGTATTTACCTATTGTCTTTTCCTATAAAAATTGAAAACAAGCTGGGTGTTGCTGGCGCACGCCTTTAATCCCAGCACTCAGGAGGCAGAGGCAGGCGGATCTCTGTGAGTTCGAGGCCAGCCTGGTCTACAGAGTGAGCTCTAGGAAAGGCGCAAAGCTACACAGAGAAACCCTGTCTCAAAAAACCAAAAAATAAAAAAATTGAAAACAAATGATAAACATTAGGAAATTATTATTATTTTATTTTATTTTACAATACCATTCAGTTCTACATATCAGCCACGGATTCCCTTGTTCTCCCCCCTCCCGCCCTCCTCCCCTTCCCTCCAGCCCACCCCCTATTCCCACCTCCTCCAGGGCAAAGCCTCCCCCAGGACTGAGATCAACCTGGTAGACTCAGTCCAGGCAGGGCCAGTCCCCTCCACCCAGGCCGAGCCAAGCGACCCTGCATAAGCCCCAGGTTTCAAACAGCCAACTCATGCAATTATTATTATTTTAAACAGCAGCATCTTTGATTCATTTGTTCCCTTTGAGTGTTCTGTGTAATGATGGGGTGCTCAGCATCCAGACCAGTCTAGCTGGGGACTTCTTCATCAAGGAAGATGGCAGCTGCAGGTTTTAATAGAGTCCCACGGCCCCTTTCAGGGATTTCTCATAGTTCAGCTCAGCACTTCCCCAAGGGCTGTCTCGAAAGGGCTTCCCTTGCTAACCATTAAGACTGGCTCAGATTCCAGGGAGGGAAGGTAGGTTTCCGTACTGCAGTGGATAGGAAATTATGTATGGCACTCCCATCCCCACTGCCACCCCTGCCACCCCTGCCACCCCTGCCACCCCTGCCACCCCTGCCACCACTGCCACCACTGCCACCACTGCCACCACTGCCACCACTGCCACCACTGCCACCACTGCCACCCCACCCCTGCCACCCCTGCCACCACTGCCACCCCTGCTACCACTGCCACCCCT
>CABHPH010151517.1:0-25100 GCA_902168325.1 Peromyscus nudipes
AAAATCTAGCCAATCTCTGAGCTTGTCCAAGTTCAGGGATTGAAATCTGACCAATTCCCACCCTGGAAAAACTCTGCCCCTAAGAAGCCCTACACTTATTTAGTTACTGCTGCCTTTTTCCACCATGGCAGAGGCAGCTGCGTGGCTGACTTCTTCCCGCCCAATAAATCCCTTGCATAAGGTTTGGACGATGACTTTCTTTTGCCGGAGCAGAGAAGGAGGGTGGGCAGAGAAGAGCAGAGCAGGCCTGTAACACCTTCCCTGGGGAATCTTTCTGCTAGTGGAGCGGAGTTTTTACTCTCTGAGGACCTGAGCAGAACTGTAACAACTTTGCTGGGGAAACCCTCCCCTTCCGGGGCAGAGTTGTTACATTGGGGAAACCTTTCCCTGGAGCAGGGCTGTAAGCTGCTACATTTAGGAGGGCTTTGTATTAGTCCTTGGCTCCCGCCTGCCAGGATCTTGCCTATCCAAGCTGAAATGCTTGCAATCCAAAGGGTAAAGTGTCCAGGCTGGATTTGAATTAAGTTCATATTAGTCTAGACTCCAACCTTCTAACTCTCATGCTCTTAACTGTTTACCGCAATAGTAGTGAGTAAAATAGATAAAACCATTTCAAATCACATTATACATTGCATATGCACCATCAGGCCAATGATGTGTCTGTAGGCACAAACACAGGAGCCCCTGTACACATAGAGAAAGGGAATGGAGCTGGGTGTGGTGATCCGTGCCTGTATTCCCAGCACGTGGGAAGCAGAGGCAGGAGCAGCAGGAGTTCCTCGATTACACAGTGAGTTTGAGGCCAACCTAAATCTACTGCAAGAGACTCTCTCTGTCTCGCTCTCAAAAAGCAGATTTTTATTATGGCGTCTCTCAGTAGCACAATCAGACAAAGCACTACACACAGGTCAATTTTACAACAAAAAAACGTGTTAATCACAGCATCATTTAGTGTAATGAAACCTCAAAAGGAGCTTATCTGTCAATTACTCCTGGATTCATTAAATTATGAAACGTTATTTTCAATAGTTTATGGACATTGAAAAGAAAATTACAATCCCATTATGTGAAAAACCTGGATATAAAATAAGTAATTGTGCATAATGTTTTAAAGGTATCATTTTTTTTAATTCAGCAGGGCAAGTGAGCACATGGTAACTTTAGAAGGATGGTCAAATTTTAAACTTCAAATACTAAACTTTCAAAGTTTCAAAACTTCTTAAATGTTCTGGACTTCCATCGGGTTTTCTTATTTCTTGTATAATGCAGTAATAAAAATAATTCCACGGAGTTAAGGTTCGGTATCAAAATTAGCATGGAACACACGGAGCTCTCTTTGGCTTTTTTTAGAGTGCTTTCTATTTTGTCTCATTTCACTGTCAAAACTCCCCAATGAAAGTAAGCCCCTCTTCCTCTCCCACTTCACCAAAAGCAAAGTTAGGGCAGACAGAAAGTGAGTTACTACGTCATGCCAGCCAATGGCTAGCAAGTCTGCAACAGAACCAATGCCAGCTACCTCCCTGCCCAGTGCCCTGGCCTCTAATATCCGGATATCCTTTTGTAAAGGGATGCTGGAGAATACAAGCTGCCATTATGGAGACCCCAAGATCCAAGATTCCAGTATGGGTTCTTTCCAGTGGGCGAGGCTGTGGGCAGGAAACATGCCCTATTCATACTCTCCTGGGACACCTAAGGCCTGAAGCATCCTCCTGCCTTTCTCCCAACCCCTTAGATACGTTGCAACCCTTGTATCCCAAAGCAGACCTCCTGGGAACATGCCCTGCCCTTGGATGGAGGGAGAAGCCTGGGTCCCATCCTCAGCACAAAACAAAACACAATGACAACAAAGTACAACTTTGTTTTGGGGGGTGGAGGTTAAATCCTAATTAGGAGCACATCTTCATGAATGGGATAAGTGCTCTCATAAAAGACAGCCCGAGGGAGCTTGCTGACACCTCTACCGTGTGGAGTCCAGCTCTGACCTGTCAAAGGGTTCCTGGGGGAGGAGAGAGGAATGAGGAAATATTAGATAGAAATATAGACGGGGAGATGACAAGAAAGACAGAGACACAGGACAGCTTCAGAAGGGCCCTGGGTCAATACCCAGTCGCCTCAAGTTTAATCATGATGGGCTTTTTAAACATCAGCAAGGCGCGAAGCAAAAGTCTGCCCCCTTTCAAAGTCAAGGTATAAAGTATCAACAAGTGTAGACCCTTCAAAACACCTGGTAACCACACCTTTGACCAAATCATCCTATTATGCAGCCCTGCTGGGTAAAGCAAGCTCAGACTTTCTGACCTTGAGTAAGGCCTTACTAGGAAGCCTCTGTGGGCCCCCACAAGTCCTATAGAAGACACCATCTTTGATGAGCAGCCACCCCGTACCAAATCTCTGGGCCTTGACCTCAACTTTCCAGCTTCCAGACTGTGAGAAACAGATTTCTGATGCTCAGAAATGATCCTATGTAAGGCGTTCTGGTACAGACCAAGACAGGAGTGGTACCTCACAGCTCCCTCGGCTGAGAGCACCTGCTCAACCCCACCCCCACCCTCCACTAACCTGCCAATGTGGCTGCTTCCTTTTTCTCCTGGGATACCAAGGGACAGTGAGGAGTCATCCCCCCCCCCACCCCCGGCGCCCCCGCCGCCCCCGCCTTGAGCAGGAGTTGGGAAAGATTTCTTGAGCTATAACTCTTTAATTTTCCTCAGACCCACTTAACAGATCCACTGGCGATCTGTTTAGTGCCCCTGGTGACTTCTCCCATCTGTGCCCTGACCATCCCTATGGGAAGGTTCCTTAAAGGCTCGGGGCCTTAATTGTCCTGTTCAGTGCAAAGGCTACTTGGTAACGACGCAATATGACACAACGTTTTCAGAACGCATGAATAAGAAGTCTGTTGGTGTGAAATTTCACTAAGTAAAAAGCCGGGACTCAGAATCCAAAGAACCGAAGACAAAAATCTTCAGATACTTCCCACTGTTTTCCTCTTGCCAATTAAACCCCACAGCATCTGCTGTCCACTCTTTTCCTCCTCTCCAATCTTCTTCTGTTTCTTCCCTCCCTCTCTTCCTTTCTTTTTCCCTTCTTTCTCACAGAAAGTCAGTACCCACTAAGAGACAGCCCTGAGCAGGTGCTGTGGGCTGGGCCCACCTTCCTGCCCACTCTGTCCCTTAGGGTGCTGTCAGAACTCTGACATCATACAGGGGTGACATTGTACACCTTCTGGGCCCCTCCAGTTACTGTTCCTGCACAAACTGTTCCTGTGGGTCCTCGTGTGATGAAGCCCTGAGCTCAGCACACCCTGAGAGTGAAGAATGAAGGCTTTCCCAGGGACCCAGCTATGGCCGTGTACCTACTGTCATAGCTGGCCTGCTGGCCACCAAGGCTCTCATTCCTACACAGTGTGTTTTTTATAAAAATGAGGACAACTTCAGGCTTTTCCGGCTTGTTTTCAATCCCAGGAGTCGTAGCAGGTCAGGCCCTGGCTGGACTGCTTTCTTGCTCCCTCAGGACTTCAGATTCAAGCAGACATATGGCTCTTTGGGTGTCCTGGATTTCTGAGCCTCCTGTACACTCCAGGACAGGAGTCTGCGCTGGTCTGGGAGCATCCAGGATGATGCTCCATAACGTCACCCTCCACAGGTTCATTGCCGGGTTATGAAAGAGTTCACATTCATCACTCTCAGGAGATGGCTGAGGATGTGAGCCAAGAGTCTTAAGGCCCGAATATTACTGCCTGGGGCCCCATTTCACTGTGTCTTCAGACAGAAGTACTCCACCTCCTTGTAAAAGAGGGCCACCCTGTAGGACAAGCCCCGCAAGCTATGAGCTTGCTCAGGAACGCAAGGGTTTCTTTTACTTTGCAACAGAGGCTAGGGGCGGTGATGGGAGGGAAACTGAGCTTCCTTTCCCATCTGTCATTAGTGAGGGAGACTTCGGGGGTGGGATTTGAGTTGGAAGGAGTAAAGTGTAACTGGAGAAAGCATGGAAAAGGGGTAAAGAACGTGTCCCCGGGCAGTCAGGCAAAGGGCCACAGTTGTTCTCCAGAGGTGTGAGTAGGGCTGCAATCTGGTGGCCCATTTCTAAGACTCCCCCCCCCCATGACCTCAGGGTAGCACCAGAGCCCTACTGTATTTTCATTGTTGCGGGTTTGGTCTCCCAGATCTCTCTGGGACTGGCCACATGACCAAAGCATCCATGCCATCTCCTCTGCTGCTCTCCAGGAAGCTCAGAGTCAGAGCTACAGTCTACTTTCTTCCTCAGCCTGCTGACAGATTTAACCCTTGATGACGCACTCACGGGTACAACGAGGGGGAGGGGAGACTGGTGGTGAGGGTTCCTGTACCCCAGCTCCCCTCAGTGGGGGGAGTCTCCCCAGCATCCACGCCACTTTAAGCACAGTTGCTCTGCCTTGCCGCCAACAGCTTGCCTCACACCTCAGAAGGAAGTGCTAATGAGAAAGAGCATGGGGAAGGGCTGTGCCTGCTTGTGGGTTCTCGGGGTTTGTTCCAAGAACACACCTTCTTCTGGGTAGAATGTGAGCACCGATAAAGAGTGAGAACCTGCTAACTATGCGCCTAGGCAAGCATTTCTAAAGCAAAGACCCTGGGGTAGGGCACACACCGCTGTCGACTCCCCGGCAGGATGAGGCAGTCTGCCACCCATGCCAAGTTAGTCCTAGGGCCAAGCAGCAGATTCGAGGGCTGGAATATGCGTTTCCCATGGCACCTGGGGAGGACACTGGTCAGGCGCACACCCTCCAGAGCACCCCAGTTTGTGCACACAAGTGCAAAGCAAGGCCCTGCTCATGGAAGGAAGAGGTGCAGAAGCCCCCAGGTGCATTCAGGTGAAAAGCAAGGCAGGAGTCTTCCTCAAGTTCAGCAGCTCTGTTACAGTCCTTTCTCCTGGAGCAGTAGAGAAAGATATTCTTGTCACGCTCTGATTCCAAAATACCGTGGAGATACCTTTCCCCAGACCCTTACACCACATCCCTTTTCTTTCTTACAAGCCAGAATAGGAGAGACCCAGGAGTTCTCTGCTGTGGGATGTCTTTCTGAATGCTGTGAATGAATATGTGTTGCTCTTATTGGTTGATAAATAAAGCTGTATTGGCCTATGCCAAGGCAGCTTAGAGGCAGGCGGGAAATCTAGGGGAGAGACAGGAAGAAGAAAGGAGAGGTGGAGGAGGCGCCATCCCACCATCCAGGGAGCAGCATGTCACGGCACACACATAAAGCCATGGAACACGTGGCAACATACAGATTGATAGAAATGGGCTGAGTTTAGTTATAGGAGCTAGCTAGCAAAAAAATTGAGCCATGGGCCATGGCCATACAATTTGTAATAATATAAGCCTCTACATGTTTACTTGGGTCTGAGCTGCTGCAGGACCAGGCAGGACACAGGAAAACTTCCGACTACAGTCCCCTCTCCAGAATGCCCATTAATACTCACCCAGATGAGTATAATACTCCGTCACATAACACCAGATGCAAAAGTCACAGGCAGCAGGACTATGAAGAAGGATAGAGATGACCCCTGTCTGGAAGGCAGTGTGTGGGAAAGGAGACAGGTGGGAAAGTGGCACCAGGAACTGAAGGCCTCTCGTGTTGAGCCCTCGAGGGAACTGGGGAAATGCCGGTGCTTGGTTGAACAACCCTTTTGGTTTGGCTGAAGGGACATGGTGAAGGGGTATACTGGAACCATGGGGAGAGGGGGTGGGGATAAGGACAAGTCATGTGTGGCCTGGCAACTCTGTGAGGAGAATTTGGCAAATCGTGGAGATGGGACTTAGGAGACAGAAGATTCCAAGTGGCTTTTCTGAGTCTCAATTCCAGCCCTTTCCCGAAGCCCTGTGAGATTTCTGCCCCTGGGTTCTGTGAATCGCCCCAACTTACTAATAACCTGCCCCCAGGCCTGTGTTTGAATCCCATGGGGCTTCTGTTCAGTACACGGTCCTAACCAGACAGGGCATAGCATTGGCTCTGGAAAGTCGTTCCGAGTTTCTTCTGTCCCAAACCTTTTAACCAATGGCATGAACTCACGGATTAAACGTGAAAGCATACACACCCACACATACCTAAATATGGAAATTGTGGGGTCCAGCGCAAAATAAAAAGGCAGGACCCTTTGTTTAAAGAGTAGCGGGAGTGTGATGGCATGGGGAGTGCTTTCTTTTTGCAATCTCTCCACTTTTCCTGTGTGTTTACTATTTAATGTCTTCCTAAATAAAGCAAAATCAGCACAGATTTTACTACTCACTTGTGAGTGTTTGCCTCATGTAGGTAGGTACGTGTACCATATGTGTGCCTGGTGCCTGCCAAGGTCATAATGAATTGGATCCCCTGGAACCAGAGTTAGAGAGGGATGGCTATGAGCCACCATGTGGGTGCCGGAAATGAACTGGGGTCCTCTGAAAGAGCAGCAAGTGCTCTTCACCAGTGAGCTGTATCTCCAGCCCCACTATTCATTTTACAGTATGTAATGCCCACACGTAAACAAAAGTGACCACACTCTGCTTTTCTGTGCTTCTCCCAGAGTGTACTCCAAGCTCTCTGGGAGAGAGAGCCCAAAGCCCCACAGGCATTCAGCTATCTGAGCGAGGACTCCGACAGGTGTGGGGATTTTTTTTGCAGGCCACAGGCATTCCCTCAGAAGCTGCTGAGGATCCTGCCTTGATACTTGGGCCCAGAACGTTTGACAACTGCTGGTTCTCTTTCCCATCAGCCTCAAGCACAACACACTGTGCCTGAGCTGAGGCCAGAGATGTTTATCATTATGCTTGGCCCTGAACTCCATGGAGCATGTCTACCCCACTCAGACAACACACATACAGGGGCAGAGAGGTGGTGGCAATGTGGCTGCGATGTTAGCTGGAAATGGAGAAGGCTGGGCCTTGGAGCAGCAGGGAGATCGGAGACACAGGCCAAGAATGGACTTCAGGAATACAGGCGAGCTTCTGAAATCAGTAGCATGCATAAGCCAAGGCTCCAAACCCATGGTACATACCCCAATGTCCCAATGCAGCTTCCTACATATCTCCAAAGATACCAAGAATTTCAAGGCAGTGGCTACAGGGACATGAAATCATACGTTCAGTTTCTGGTTGCCTGGGGCTTTTCTGAGCATGAGCCCCGGGGAAGCTGTACCAGATACATCTATGATGTTGACCCTCATTCAATACCATTATCACAAGTTACTAAAGCTGAAATGAGGGAGGAAAAATATACTTCACATTTGAATAAGCTTAGAGCCTGGGACTCATAGGTCAAAGGTGCAATTCATATCTCACCTAAGGCGAAGACATCTCCACTTCCTTCATACCAGACTTCAAAGTGCCCCCAGAAACTGTCATGAACACGGATGAACTAGAATTTGATTTCTGACCATCATACGGGCTTTATTCCAAAGTTAAAGGTGTGTGATTCTTTTAGCCATTCAAAGCTAGGAATCAACACCCGAGCTTCCAAAGAGGAAGAAGCACCCCGCCCCCCAGTTCCCGTTGTCCAAACGGCTTAAGACTTTTCTGACTTTGCAGTTCAACCCAAGCTTCCCTCTCCAGAGCCTTATATAAAGAACTTTCTATTGGCATTAACTCCAAACAAAGTCTTTCGTATCTCTGGCATCATTTCCAGGGCCGCGAGATTCAGTCGACTTTCCAGGGTATTGGAAACCTTTATTCTGTGATCGCCGCTATAGACCTCCACCCCTCCAGCGGTATTCGATGGCAAATATATCTCTTGATCAACCTGGACGTCTGAATGCTTTTGGCAGAGCATCACGTACTGAGGAATGGCTCTTTGCACTGCAGCCTCCACCAGGTGGAGGTCCTGCGGCCTGCAGCGGACGATCATCACAGGCTCCAGAAGCCGGAGCAAGGACTGGAGCACAAGTTTATCCAGCAGCTCCTGATAGACACCTAGATCCGACACAGTTTTACTGAGTCTCTCCTTCGCCTCCCTGAGCAGTTCCAAGATGAGATCGTCTCGGGCTCTCAGGACTGTGAGCCGTGCCTGGTTCCTCATGGTGGAGAGCTGGATTTTTTTCTGCTGCTCTATCTGCTTCTCCTTCTTCTCATAATAATCCATAATCTTCAGTCTCTGGGTCTGCACGAGGCGCCCTTTCTCAATGTTGAACTCTTCCTCTGTCTTGGCATCTATCTCCTCTGCCTTTTCATTGGCTTCTTGCTCGATGAATGCCATCATGTGCTTGATCTGCTTCTGCACGTCGATGTCAGTCAGGGCCATGGCTGCTCTCAGAAAGTGGGGTGGAGGGAGGACCCGTGGGCCCTTTGGTGTCTTAGATTTAGGGCAGTTTCCAGAGTTTTGCTGGAGTTCTGCTTCCTCCCTGCAGAGTACGCTTTAAAGGAGGAAAGGGGAAATCAGACTCTAAAGGGAAGGATCCTGGAGACCATCTCTATAGCCCTCAGTTTGCAGGTAAGTAAATGCAAGTCCAGGGATGGAAAGTGATGTGTAAGAAGCCACTCAGTCCCTAGGGACAGAGGCTTCGCCCTCTTTCCATTCCTCTTCCACTCATTGTCACACGATTGCTGGAAGTTGGGGGCCATCTAGTCCTGACTTCTCTAGGCAGTGATGGCTTAAGACTCAGATAGAAAGTCAATGGGGTGGAAATACCAAATCAATACATAAAGAATGTCTCCACATGGGGCTGGAGAGATGGCTCCACCATTAAGACCTGAGTTCAATTCCCAGCATTCACATGGTGGCTCACAAGGACCTGAAACTCTAGTCCTAGGGGAATCTGATGCCTTCTTATGGCTTCCTCGGGCACTGCACATATGTGGTACACAGACATATATGCACGCAAAACACCCATACACACAATTTTTTTTAAGGTTACAAAAACCAAATATACATTATGGGATGGGAAAGACTGAAGAGAATCATGAGAACCTGGTAACTGTAGGATTCAATCCAGGAAGACTGCGCAGAAGGCCTCACAAAACCTCTGAGTTAGAGTATGGCTAAGTGGATAAAGGCACTCTGGGGAGAGGCGTGGGGCTGAAGAGGCCGAAGGTTGTCTTTTCACCGGGAATGGCTTCCAAGCTTGTGCATACACTTGAATCGCATCGAGGACCTATAAGAAATCCGTTGTTGAAAGTCTCATTCCACCCTACTGCTCATCCCACACCTGTGGTCATCAAAACCTCTGCCAGTATCCTCTGGGGCCCGGGATCTGAAAAAGAGTGTTGGGCTAGTGTGCTTGCCGAACAGTCCCAGCAAGCTGTGTTTGGTCCCCAGGCCCCACATAAAGGCGGGAGCACAGACTCGACTCTACTCTTCTGACCTCCCGGAGTGCACCGTGGTGTGTGCCGCCACACTCACAAACACTCATCATACACACATCCTCCTCCAATAATAACTGTAACGAAGAAGAAGAGGAGGAGGAGGAGGAGGAGGAGGAGGAGGAGGAGGAGGAGGAGGAGGAGGAGGAGACAAATCCTCAGACTGGGGATATGCTTCCATGGTAGAGCATTTGCCTGACGTGCACATGGCCCTGGGTTTCATCTAGCGCCACAGAAACGGACAGAACAATGACAAAATAAAAATTAAAAAAACACAGGAAAAAATACAAAAACAAACAAACAAACAAAAATAACCTTTCCTACTAGGGCCATAAAATGTTATCCTCTGGGCATGATATGGCCGTGACATTCACGAGCTTATAACAGCTGCGGGTTGTTTGCAGAGGACCCACAAAAGACTGAACCCACAAACACTCAACCATAGATGGATGAGGGGTTAGTGGGGTTCCCACCCAACCCAGGAAAGCTAATGGCAGTCTTGAGCTGCTGGAGGAGAGAAAAATCATCTTCTCTAGTAACATAGCCATCCATGAGTGACTAATGCTCCATTGCGCCCTGCCCATGTTCCCAGGACCTGGTTAAACCCAGTGGGTCACAAGGCAAAAAAAAAAAAAAAAAAAAAAAAAGACAAAGTATGGTGGAGATTTGGTGGGAGGAAAGGAAGCATGGAAGTGGGGGAGGTGTGGGAGGAGAGTAAGGGATGGTGGGGGGGGGTTGTGTGACCAGAATAGATTATATACACATGTGAAATTGTCTAAGAATAAATTAATTAAAAAATAAAACTCTCAAAAAATCTTGAGCTCAGAAAAAAAAGTCTGAAAAAAATGAGAACATTTAAAAGAGACCACACAAAGAACTAAATAAACTGTAGAGCTAAAGAATAATTGAAGTAAAAAGATATGAAAGGCATAATCAGGACTGGTGAGATGCTCAGTGGGTAACGGTACCTGCCTCCAAGCCTGAAACCCCGAGTGTGATCCCTGGGACCCACAGGTAGAAGGAAAAAACCAATTCTAGTAAGTTGTCCTTTGAACTCTACACCCATACCCTGATATTCACCTCATTTTAAATTTTTCAAAAAGGCTGGCCGTGGTGGCACATGCCTCTAATCCCAGCACTTAGGAGGCAGAAGCAGGCAGAGCTCTGTGACTCTGAGGCCAGCTCGGTCTAATAGTAAGTTCCAGGTCAGCCAGAGCTACACAGCAAGTTCCTATCTAAAATAACTTTTATCCAAAAAAGAACACTATTGAACTTATCTCATGTTCTTTTGAAGTATGCTTTTGAAAACTAAGGTTTCTCTTGTCAATAGAGAAAAAAAAAACATTCCCAGCTCCTACATAAGACATGTTGATTAAATCAGTTGTAAAAGGTTCCCCAAGTGACTCTGCTGGTCTCCAGCTTTTGGAGCCACTATGGATGAAAGGCTAGGGAGTTTGAGATGTAGGACACCCCGGGCATGTGTGTAGAGGAACAAACACACCAGGCGAGCCTTTACCAGTTCCCTGCCAGGAGCCACCTTTGGTCTGGCGCCGTGAGTCTGACACAGAATGTGGAACTTGGAACACACACTGGAACCTGGCACTGTCATATCCTTCTGTACAGATGACCCTGGCCATCTGACCAAGCAGCTCCAATTCACAGCTAGCCCCCCCCCCCTTAGGAAGGCTGGCCAGTTCTGCCAAGAAGAGTCCAGGAGAGGGTTCCTTGGCACTGAGGCTGAGACCGGGGCTTAAACTTGCACACTCAGAATCTCAATTAAGTTGGTACAGAGAGGGCCCCACTCTGGGGTGGCCTCTCCTTAACAGACATCTGTATAGTCCCAAGCAGCTAGCTTATTAATTTACTAATGAAAACTAACAGCTGCCATGCTGGTGGGTCGCAGCCTCTTTTCTTGAAGGCAAGCTGCCTGTGGAGCCAACTCTGAAGGCTGTTTAATGAGAAAGCAGACCAATCCAAAGTCACCAGACTGGTGACAGCCACCCCTATCATGGGCTCCTTTTCATGATGGAGGTGCCTCTCTGTGTCCAGACAGTGCTAGTTTCTACCGTGCGGGCTCCCTAGTAGGGTGCCCAGCTCTGCACTGACATCTAATTTTCTGAAGCAGCTCAGGTGCCTCCCCTCCGCCCCAGTTTCTTCGTGGATATAATGGGAATATAATAGCATCCACATTGTGGGGCCATTGTAAATGAAAGAAGTGAAGACTGATCCCAGCCGTGGGCAGAGTCATTCTTCCTGGATGGTAATGGTCATCAACACACGGCCGCTATGACCTCTTCTTGGATTTGGGTGTCATACTCCTCATCACAGACCCTCTTTGGGCGTGAAAGAGCTAGACCTGATTTGACTTTTAATCACTAGCCTTGCCTCTTTTTTTAAAACTTAGTAGCTCCAGCTGGAGTTCAGGGATTCCTCCACCATTTCACAGTGCCCTCCCTCATCTGTAGTCCAGACACAGACACACCCTCGGGGATGGTGGGTGACGTTCTGAATTCCAAGGTCCCAGGCTGGGGGTGGGAGCGGATCCTTTCCTAGCTCATTACCACCCCCCTCCAGGGGCTACAGTCCACCATTCTTGTGGCCCTCCCTGTGCACTAACTTCTACTGTGTTCATTAATGCTGGCCTTGGAAGCAGCTGCGGGGGGCGGGGGGGGGGCTGCTGAAATTCAGGGCTAGAGCAAATGTGTCTACAGCAACTCGGGTGTCCATGTCATGTGTCTGGCAGATGTAACTTCCCGCCTGTCTGGGATAGAGTTTGTGAGCTCACATGGGCCTGTGGTTTAAGCAAAACAACAAACCAAACTGAGAAAATCTCATGTCTGGTTTTGCATAAAGGCCCAGAGTCCTTTATTCTACTTCCCTGAAAGTAGCATTTGTCCTGCTGACATCTGGGGCTGGGGCAGCAAGCTGGGCCTCTAAGCCAGATGTACCTCCCAGCATCTACACCATATTCAGTAACAGGGCATCTTTGCTGCTTCAAACCCCAAGCACACGAGCCCAGTTCCACTCAGCAATGCTTGTTCACGCTGTTCCCTCAAGTAAAATGTCCAGCTTGACAAAGTCCCACCCTTACCGTCAGACCCATTTGAGTCACACTCCTTCTTGGGCCTCTAGGCTCATTATTCAAATGACAATTCAGAGCTGGGCCCTGGGCCCTTGGCACTCCAGCAGAGGTAGGTACAGGTGGACACTCCTTCAGTGTGGTTGACTGGACTAAGGGCTTGGAGTCAGGAAAGAATGTTCCTTCTCTTTTTCTTCTGTGCTCGCTCTTCCTTCCTTCCTTCCTTCCTTCCTTCCTTCCTTCCTTCCTTCCTTCCTTTCTTTCTTTCTTTCTTTCTTTCTTTCTTTCTTTCTTTCTTTTTTTTGTCTTCTTAAATTGTAAAATACAGCATACATTCAGAAAAGTACACAGAACGCAAATGTGCAGCTTAATGAATTGTAACTTGGGAGCCCTGGCTGCCAAGCAAACATTTGGTAACTACCTACCACCCAGATCAAGAAAGGAAATGTCAAGGGCCAGTGAGATATCTCAGTGGGTAAAGGTGTGCCTGCCACCAAGTCTGCTGACCTAAGTTCAGTCACATGATTCACATGATAAAGAGAACAGATTCCCATAGGTTGTCCTCTGACCTCCAAACATGCGTCATGGCACACTCACACTAATACACAAGACCTCCACACAAAGTATAAGTTAGTTAATTGTTTTCAAAAGGAATGTTGCTCAGACCTCAGATGCCCCTCCTGTGACTGTGGATGGGATATTTTAGAGCTGGTGGTTTTGGATTTGTGGGTGTGGGAAAGGTCCTAGGAGGATGCATGAGCTTGGGAGTCTCTGTTTCTTCAGGCTCTCACCTACGTGAAGCTGTGTGCATCCTAGAAAAGTGAAGAGTCCTGTCCCCAAGAGGAAGCCAAGCGTTGTCAGCCAGGGCCCTTGCCCAGACCCTGAAGTAACCACCCTTCATTCCAGTTATGTCTGGAAGCATGCCTGAGGTCAGATGTGTGTGGTATGGTCTCTCTACCCCGTCAAAAGGGAAGTGACATCAGATTCGAACCTCTAGACACTTAGGGATTGCCAAGCAACAAGAGGAAGGGGTTTTCCAGGGCTCAAAGCATGGGGCAATGTGTAGGGCCCAGGAAGTAGGTGAAGAGATTTAGGAAATCCTATGGGGGAGTTCAGAATGAATATGTGTGAGGGGGCATCCCCTTCTCTGTCTCTCGGCAAATATTGGCTAAGCAGTGTGTGAGGCTGTGCAGGTACCACCAAGAGAGTGGGAATAAGGCCGATGCCAGCCCTGGCTCCCAAGCCCTTGATATGATGGGAGACATGGTTTGGAAGCAGGAAATCACAAACCAGAGGGCTAGGCATCAGCAATGTCAACACAGCTACATGACTGGAGGGATCTGGCCCAAGCTCATCACAGGCTGTTACAGTGTACCGCCCTGCAGACAGTTCAGTCTTACAAGTGGGTGGTTTCAAATGTCTGGGTGTTGACAATAAAACACAAATGAGCGACCAAGGGGATGACGATAAACGGAAGGATGTGCAGACATTTAGGGACACTCAGACAAAACGCGCTTTCAGGGAGATCCAGTACAGCTCCTTAACTTGGAGCAAATCACCTGGAAAAGAGAACGTTGGTAGAATTCACAATTGGGGATGTATCCAAATTGACAGGAACGCGTCAAGACTTCACGGAGATCCAATTCTTAGCAGGGACTTGAGCTGCCCGGAAAGGCCTCTGGCTCAGATGTATGGAAAGGTACCTGCCACTCAAGGTGAAAGGGGGCAAAGGGAAAAGAAGAGGCAGAGATAAAGCGGCGGGCAGGTTTCAGTTGAGTGACAGATCCTGTGGCTTCCGAACAGGGTTGCAGCTTGACCCAACACTGGTCTAGGGAGATTCACCCGGTGGTGGCAGAGGCCGAAGAGACGAACCGACGATAAAGCAGGTGAGGCCTGGGATGAGAGACAGGGTGTCAGTAATGAAAGGGGAGGAGGGCCAGAAAGGCTATCAGGGTGTGACGCTTGGATGCCACCCTCACAGGGCAGAGCAGCTGGGCCTGGGAGGGGGTGGGGTGGTAAGGCTGTGAGACTGTGGGAACTCTGCTCCGTGCTCTCAGGAGCCAGCTGGGGGAGGGCAAGGAAGAACAAAACCCTCATTTGATCCAGAAGTAAAAACCCACTCCTAGACAGAAAATCCAGGGCCAGAAAAGCGTGGACTACTTCAGTGAAGAATGGGAAACGCCTGTAGGGGCCAGGCAGAAAAGGGAAGAGAGCCCGACAAGGCGACAAGGCGAGGGAACATTGCTTCCAAAATCATTTACATTAAGGAGCCACAAGCTAGCCTCTTCTAGAACATCTGCAGGTCAGGCTTTTCAAAGCAGTACTTCAGAGAGGCTGGGTTCTCCCCAAGAGCAGTTTGCTTCAAATTAGCACAGCTTGGTTTCCAGGGATGGTGTCCTCCACAAGAGAAGCCCCCCAGTTCCCTCCTTGCACCTTCCAGTGACGCAACCCAGTCACCTTGAAAAAATAAGGCATCTCCAGTATGCTGGGCTCTCCACTACAACCGAGGCTGCACCTCCTGGCCTCTTCAGGGACTCCAACCCTGCCACACGGTGCCAAGCCTCAGCACCTCGGGGTTTCCACTGCAGCTGAGGCTGCCCCTTCACCAGTAACTTCTCCTGGCACCTCAAGCACCATGCCTCGACTTCCCCTCATGACCCCTTGAGTCATAAAACTTCCACGCCAACAATGCTGCCCTGCATGGGATATGTTTACACATCACCAACTTCATTTGCCAGCTTGAAATGCGGCCTTGGCCTGTCTGGACCATGGATTCTATGTCCTGACCCTGAGGAAACACTTCCCAAGTTTCACCTCAATGATGCTGGTCTCTTCTTAACCACAGCTGATTTTTCAGCCCCAGCTAACCAGCATTGATTGTCCCAGTAAAACAAAGATTTCACTTCGGGGTGCTGGTCTCTTGTTAACCATGAGCCACAGCTAACCAAGACCCACAGCTTCCCAATGCAAAATATCAACAGCCCTGAGAGTTGTTGCTTCCTTCTGAAATTTCACAAGCCAGGCATCCACCATCTGTATCGCCCTCAGCATTGTCTTCCATGTTTCCACAGAATATTAAGCTCCAAGGGCTTGACAGCATTTCCAGACCAAACTTACAGATACTTCCAGAATCCTCCCCTAAGCAACATGGCCAGGTGTATCGTTGTAATAACCCACTCTCTGATGCCAACTTCTGTCCTAACTCACTTCCTATTGCTATTATAAAACACCGACCAAAACCAACTCATGGAGGAGAGGGTTTATTTCCTCTTACAGCTTACAGTCCATCATGAAGGAAAGTCAAAGCAGGAACTGAAGCAGAAAACATGGAGGAGTGCCTGCTTTCTCATACAACCCAGGGGATGGGTTGTATACAGTTCCACCTGTCCAGGGGATGGCACCACTCACGGTGGGCTGAGCCATCCTACATTAACCATTAATCAAGAAAATGCTCAACAGATGTGCCCACAGGCCAGTCTGATAGAGACATTTCTTTAATTGAGATTGCATCTTCCTGGGCGACTCTAGTTTGTGTCAAATTGACTAAAATTAACCAACATAGGGTCAGATGACCTGACTTTGACACAAAGAGGTCACATCTGTGAAAGAGGGTTGCTGTTACCCTCATGATGGAACTGAAAAGGCTAAAGATGAGAAGGCTGAACAAGCTTTGGAAGGTTCTAGGTGAGTTTGTTATTACAAAGCGTAACTTCCCAGGTCTCACTTCCAAGGTCCCTCACCTCTGAGCTTATGTAGAACTGGACTCCACTAACCACCTATGGAAAAGTGGACCTGGGTCAGAGGTCCCAGGAAGCCTCCAGAGGACCAAGCCTAAGGGTGAGGTGAATGAGTAGCCCTACGATATTGCTCCTCAGAGAGCACTATCTGTCCAGGATTCCAGCTGCCAGCTGAGAAGGAATACAAATGTTCAACCTCGGAGGCACACAGCAGCCATGTCTGCTATAAGTCCTCAGCCTTAAGTGACGTATTCAGAGCATGCTCTGATAACCAAAGTCGCTCTCATCTTGATAGTCCTGGTTTCACCTCTTCAGAGGGACACAGCTCAACCCCTGTCACAGGGCAAGTTCTGGTTTGCAAGGAAGAGAACGTAAATGTCTATCCGACATTGTCCCTCACCATGTCCAGGGTCTCTTCAGGGACTTCTTCCTTTCCTTACTCATCCCAGGGCTTCCTATGGAGGCAGCAGGACGCAGCAACATCATCATGGCTGCTCACTGAGCCCACACATGAATGGTTGGGTGCTGAAGACATAGTGCCCCCCCTCCATAAACGGCCAACAACCTTGGGTGTGCTCAACCCTTTGTCGGAATGAGAGATGACCAACTGTGACGACGGAGGCGACATGGTGACCTGCTCTTGCTGGGCTCCCACACAGCCTACGTTGCTGGGACACAGAACTCCACAGGAAGTTAGAAAGTATGAGGTAGTTACCTGGATTTGTCTGGAGGCCTCTGAGACTAGTCTACTCAAAGAGGTGACTGACTATAAGGCTGTCATGATTCTAACTTATACCCAAGTAAAAGATGAGACCAACCAGAGTGGTCCTGCCTTCTGGAACTGTGTCCCAAAGCCCTCTGTTTAGCCAGGCATTGACCCTCCAGATACTGAAAAAGGAGGTCACAGGGAGCCTGAGAAAGGCTTGGAATAGCTTTCCTGGGGGAACTCAAGGCAGAGAGTGTTTACCCAGTGAGACAAAACTATTATAGTACCTTTAAACCTATTTAGCCATAGACCATGGGATGTTATAAGCTATAAGCTAGCTCTAGATCTATGGAAACTTCTGAAAGTCCCCATGCTTAGTTGAAAGGTCTGCAGAACAAATGGTGTAGGACAAAAGTGTTTTTCTTCTCATACCTGATACCACCTATGCCCAATGCTCTCTGCCCCGTGGGACCAAGATACCTGGATGTGTGAGAGACCGGATGGTAGCAGGAAAGTAGACAGGACCAAACAGAAGCTAACAGCATGCTCAGGGTGCTCTGCCAGGATGGTGCTTGGGCTGGTCATGGTCCTTGTTAGGCATTTACTTATGTCTTAGGAAGCCAGAATCTCCTCTTTCCTCCATTCAAAGAACAAATAGTTTGCCTTTTTAGGTCCTGAAACACAAAGGTTCTCATGTCTACATCCCCATTTCCATGGCCTGGTTGCCATGGTATTCTTAGACATGATGTGCTATTATTCCTAATATGATTTTGAAGGGCAAAGAACTTGTGGATGCAGCGGGTACTCTTATAAAAAGGTCTTGTGGGTTCATATACACCCCATCTTTTTTCATTCTCTCTTTGCCCTCCTGTTCCCCCAGAGTAGATGCCGTAATGAAATGCCATCTTGGTAGCAGAGAGTGAGCCCTTTCCAGACATAGTAAAGTCTGCCAGTGTTTGGATCTTGAATTTCCCAAGCTAACTATATGAGCAGCATGCTTCTGTTATTTATAAATTAGTCAATCTAACACATTTTAAAAATAAGAACAGGAATAGACTGATGGAGACAACCCTCAATAATACTATACCCATCTCGGTGACTTTTCTATTGATGTGATAAAACACCATGACCAAGGCAGCTTGTAGAAGAGTTGACTTGGGGCTTATGGTTCCAGAGGGTTAGAATTCACGATGGTGAGTGATGGAGCAGAAGCTGAAAGCTGAGCTAAGTAGAGCACAGGGCATGAAGTGGAAGTATTTGAAGCCTCAGAGTCCACCCAGGTGATACAGTACGGCCAAGAGGCCACACCTCCTAATCCTTCTCAAACAGCCCCATCAACTGGGGACCAAGTACCCAAACATAGGAGCCTATGGGGCCATTCTCATTCAAACTGCCATAACACTAGTTAAGGCACAATGTAGGACATTTTACCACAATACACTGCTGTTTTTCTATTGGTGTGTTGTTATTCTTACTATAATTCTATTTCTACCATGCAAAAGCCTGTATTTTTGCTTTAGATAGTCAATTATCTTTTAATTTTTTTTTAGTGGCAAAGTGTCCTTTATTTGTCTACATATTGTTATCATTTCTGAACTCTTAATTTCATTGTATAGATCTGACTTTTCATCTGCTGTCAATACCTGAAGAACTTTCTTAAAATTTTTAGAGTGAGGATCTTATGGTTGAAAAAAATTCTTGAAGAGCCCAGAAAGACAGCTCAGGAGTGTAGGCATTGGCTGCTCTTCCAGAGGACCCAGGTTCAATTCCCAGCACTCACAACTGTTTGTAACTCCAGTCCCAGGGAATCTGATGCCTGTTTCTGTCCCCCTCATTGGGCACCAGACATGCAAGTGGTACGTGTAGGCAAAACATCCGTAAACATAAGAAAAAATAAAATAATTTTAGTTATAAATATTTTTTAAGATTTATTTATTTATTATGAATACAGTGTTCTGCCTGCATGTATGCCTGTAGGCCAGAAGAGGGCGCCAGATCTCACTACAGATGGTTGTGAGCCACCATGTGGTTGCTGGGAATTGAACTCAGGACCTCTGGAAGAACAGCCAGTGCTCTTAACCGCTGAGCCATCTCTCCAGCCCTATAAATATTTTTGATATCTGGAAAAAAACAAATTTCTTTTGCCTTCCATTTTGGAGGATAGTTTTGGCTGGATATGGAATCTGAATTATGATGCTTTCTTTTCCTTCTTTTCAATATTATAAAGATTCCTGAAAAGACACTAAACTCCAATTTGCATTATTTCAGACGGGAAGCCAGTTATTTCTACCAGTTATTCCTGTGTTTTCTCTTTTTTGTTCTCATTTTTTCTTCTTTTTATTACTGATTTTCAGTGATTCCATTATGAAGTGGGTTTTTTTTTTTTTTTTTTTGGTTTTTTGTGACAGGGTTTCTCTGTGTAGCTTTGCACCTTTCCTGGAACTCACTTGGTAGGTAGCCCAGGCTGGCCTCGAACTCACAGAGATCCGCCTGCCTCTGCCTCCCGAGTGCTGGGATTAAAGGCGTGCGCCACCACCGCCAGGCATGAAGTGGGGTTTTTAAAATTTTTTTTCATAAAGGAAAACTTAATTGTGGTGGCAGCTTACAGTTCAGAGGTTCAGTCCATTATCATCACGACAGGGAGCATGGTGGTGTGCAAGCAGAACATGGTGCTGGAGAAGCGGCCGAGAGTCCTCCATCTTGCAAGCAACAGGAAGTTGACTGAGACACTGGGTGGTGTCCTGAGCATAGGAATCCTCAAAGCCTGCCCCCATAGTGACACACTTCCTCCAACAAGGTCACACCCACTTCAACAAAGCCACACCTCCTAATAGGGTCAATCCCTATGAGATTATGGGGGTCAGTTACACTTAAACTACCACACAGTGGCTTTTTGCATTTGGTGCCATTTTCAAGTTCTTTGCGTCAGGAAGATTGGTCCAGCACTGTTGCTTGCTGTGGTAGAAGTGAGCACAGCTACGCCGCTTAACACAAATGCATTTGATGTAGTCTTCCACTCCCTTCTCAGGAGGTTAGGCTGCAAGCAACAGAAACGATGTCTGACTAAACAGAAAAGGCATGGAGAGTCTTAAGAGAATCATAAACCACGTGCAGGGTTGTCGAAGGGCTGGAGAAACTGTGGAAGATGGGAATGGTGTCTGCCACTTCCGGCACCATTCCTGCTGCCTAGCTTTCAACAACCCCTGTGCCACCTGCCACTTCTGAACCAGGAACTCGATCATACCACACCTACAACCACTGCCTGCCTCAAGGTGCCGCTTCCCGGGTCAGAAACTGACTTACGTACCCACCATGAAGCTGAACTCCAGAGAGCACGTGGCTCATATTTAACCCAAGTGTCACTAACTCGTGAATTTGGCAAGGATTGGACGGACATCTGCAATGTCTATCTTTAGGGTAAGCTTTTCTCTTCCCACTGAGACTCACAAACTGGACCAATGGTTCTCAACCTTCCTAATGCTGTGACCCTAATACAGTTCTTCATGTTGTGGTGACCCCCCCAACCATAAAATGATTTCATTACTACTTTGTAACTGTAATTCTGCTACTGCTATGAATTGTAATGTAACTGTCTGATATGCGGCCCCAAGGGGGTCACGACCCACAGGGTGAGAACCACTGAACCAGAAGCTGCTCGACATTAAAAATGTGGTTCTGATGTTTACTGACCAAAGCATCTACTATGAAAGAACAGCCACAGACGAGTTTGGCTGGTAGGTATCATCGCTGCCACCTGCATCTAAACAATCCATGTATCTGTCCCTTCTGAACCAGGAACTCAATTACACCACTCAGTACTGATGCATGGGATAAAATACTGACTTCATTTCTCAGAGAAGTCTGTAAGCCACCCTTCTTTGAAGCTATGGAAGGGGACAATTCCCAAATTATGTGAGTATTTCATTCCAGCAACCTCTGAGGACGTGTCCTCTCCACAGTCTAGCAGGGGGTGGTGACACTGCCAGTCCCAATGGCTGCTCTCCTAAGCCCAGGGTACAGCGGAAGGCGGAATGTGGCAGAACATTACGGGTGGTAGGTACTTCTGCCTGAATCCTCAGTGTCTGGGGTATAATCCTGAATTTCTTGGAGGTACTGAACTGGAAAGGGGGATCTAGTTACATTCACTTGGAAATGAAAACCAAGTGAGGCAGTTTTATTAGATTTGGTTTTTATTATTCTAATCATTAAGGTTCAATGACTTTTAAGAACTCACTACAGTGTTTAAGCCATTAGTACCCCAGCTCAAAAATACCATGCAATGTCTGTTACCAAAGAAAGCGATGCAGACCAGGGGAGGTGTAGATAGGAAGGAGAGGCATAGGCATGGCATATGGCCGGATGAAGTCAGTAAGATCTGCGCGGATGGCATGAAGTCAGTAAGATCTGCACGGCAGGCCAGTCCTCGGCAGTTACGTGGCTCAATGTGAACACAGGGATGATGTGTAAGAGAAAGCAGTGCCATGAAGGATGATGATCATTTCACTTCCTTATTGATAACTTCTCAGAAGGAATTTCAGAGAGGGAAGAGAAACACACCAAGACTTGGAATGAGCATGGGCTCCTGTAGAGACAACCCAATAGACTGGAATTGACAACAGATCATGGATTGGAGATGGATTCATCTCATCTTCTTCCTCTGCACCTGACCTGACACATACTTCAATTCTCCCTTTAAAACGATCATTTCCACTGTAGCGTTGGGAGACCTAGGAACTCTGGTGAGCAACAACCCAGATGGAAGGGATGTCGCTGGCTGCCCCTCCAGCAGAGTCTCCTTCATAACTGCTGCCCATCACGTAGGAAGCCCAGAATCTAGTTCAAACGAAGCCCATGCCTCAGTAGTAAGGGCTGATAGAGCTGATCAAAATGGTCCCAACCTCTTCTTACAATGATGGTTTTATGGATGAAGCCCAGGGGTTAGGCAAAAGCTACCCAACATTTCATTACCATGACTGGTTTAAAGATGAACTGAATTTATCCAATCAGATGAAGTCCAAGGCTTTTAATTAGTGAGTCAAGGAAAATCTGCTGGTCAGAGCAGTAAATGGAAGATACAATCCCTCCCCATACTGTTACAAACCCCATGGATTTCTGTCATATGAACATTCTGGCACCTCCCTCTCTTCTTCATGTTCATGTGAATGCTTCATTCAGTCTTTTTTTTTTTTAAGATTTAGTTATTTATTATGTATACAGCGTTCTGCCTGCATGCCAGAAGAGGCACCAGATCTCATTATAGACAGTTGTGAGCCACCATGTGGTTGCTGGGAATTGAACTCAGGACCTCTGGAAGAGCAGCAGCTGGTGCTCTTAACCTCTGAGCCATCTCTCCAGCCCCACTTCATTCAGCCTTACATGATTTCTCCCCTGCTCTCTCTATCTTGGTCTCCTATTCGCCAAATCCATGCTCTAGTCCCAGAGTGGTCTCAAATGACAGACCTAAATTTGTCATTTTTCTTTGTCTACAGTCTTGGATGCATTGCCATGTAACATACACCCAGTAGCAGGAGAGTGGAAGACATGTCCAACCTTAGCCCTGCCACTTGGCTGTGTCACTGAGCAAGTTTCTAAATGTCTTTGCATATTCGTACCTGAGCTTATAATGAGAACACTGGAAGAGTCGGAATTCCTTTGGTTACCAGTGGCTGAAAACTAACTTCAGTCCATTAGGCAAAAAGGAGGACTGAATTAGCTCCATTTGTCCATCTGAAGAGCCAGTAAGGCCTCGGGAACAATAGAATCCCGAACTTAAATGACCTACACGCCCTTTGCCTGTGCGCACATTCGTGCGAATGCCTGTGTGCATACTTGAGGGCGGCGCCTGCCCATCGTTGCTTCTCTCGGCTTTCTGGCTTTTATTTTCTTGCACTGACTAGTTCCTGAGTAGCCAACAGCGTTCAGATCCACACAAGCCAGCTCTGCCGTGAAAGAGGAGAAAGTCCTGCTGTGAGCCCCAAACTCAAAAACTTCAGGAAATTTGTGTCTTGTCTTGCCTTGGATTCGGTACCCATATAGGGCTAGTCCTCGGGGGTTTGGGCAGGCTGTGTAAGAAGAGAGCTTCCCGTCAAGCCACACGGTGACAGAAGACGAAATTACAAAGAATATTTGTCAGAAGCAAGTGGTGCTGTCCTAGGCAGGCCAACTAATAGCTGCTGTCTACAAGTCTTACCCTGCATAGTCATTTTAGAGATAAAATGAGATTATCTACATCACTGACCTCCAAGTACGCAGCATAACGCAGGGACCACACACAGCAGTGCTCAGCCAATCTCCTCCTCCTTCACTGTACCCTTGCTTTTAGGACCACCGCTTCCTAGATGGTGCCTTCGTCTCTTGCTCTGTAGACAAAGATGAACCTCTCTGGTTGTATGCGTCCCTGTGGGAATAAGGTTTGACAAACAAGAAGTATCATCAGCTCCTACGCGCCACTAAGCCTGCCCTCTGTCCACCGCAGATGGCCGCCATCCCCAAGAAATTGTGGGCTGCTCTTCCTTGGCCAGGGCATGCTGTCTGCTTATCCCAGGCCTTCCTCTATTAGCCTCAGGAGCCCCAGGCCAATGATACCACTTCCGCAAATCCCTCCTCGGCACACCCACAGCCATGCGCTACCGCCTCCTCGCCTCTCCTAGAAGACGGTTCTTTCTCCTCTACCACAGTACTGATCACATTATATAGCAATTATCTGTTTGCACATCAGCTCCTTTCCGCTCCCCCTCTAGTGAGGGTGGCTTGCCAGCTCCAAGTCCCCTGGCCAGGAAGAAAGCCTGGGCTTCTAGGCGACCTCAATTCATGCTTGTTAAATGAAGTACTGATGAATCAATGAGGAGGAGG
Organism: Peromyscus nudipes; assembly: GCA_902168325.1. Taxonomy (NCBI): domain Eukaryota; kingdom Metazoa; phylum Chordata; class Mammalia; order Rodentia; family Cricetidae; genus Peromyscus; species Peromyscus nudipes. The sequence continues at coordinate 23,679 of CABHPH010151517.1, forward strand.
AAGGAAGGAGTAGAGAAAAAAGAGAAGGCTGCCTAGACAAGTTCACTGTTCCCACACAGACCTGTGTCTGTTTCAATGTTCACAGTTCGAACAAAAGGGGAAAAAAAGCGGAGGCCTATGGGATGCTTAGGAACAAAGTCTCTTCCAGTCCCCGAGTCCTTGACATTTGAGAACTGTTTTTGGTTTTGTTCTGTTTTACCACTGGGCATTCTCTCTTTTTTTTTTTTTTTTTTTTTGCCCATGGGAAATCGAGGGTCTTGCAGAGGTCTAATGATTCCAGTTTGAAGGGAGCAGGGGCTGACTAGGCAGCATTCCGGATGACGCCCCGACCCCCTCTTCCAATCCATGTCCATACCAGGTGTGACCGTCCCCAGAGCTCTAATATTCTTGGCAGTCTGTTTGGCATTACTGTGGGCCAAGGGAATGAGGTCACTGTCGCCAATGAAATCACCACTGCATGATTCATCACACATCAGTTCCCAACTTGGAGTGTGCTCTGAGATTCCCAGAGCTTCCCACAGCCATCCAGAACCTGGGGTCCCTGTGTGATGAGCTCACGTTTTTTTTTTTAGAGCAGAAAACTGAGGCCCAGAGAAAGGCCGCCACGCTGCTAACTTGTGGTGTTTGGACCAAATTCAGCTTTCCGGCAGAGCTGGCTCCCACAGCTCTTTAACTTCTTCCACAGATCCTCCTTTCAGAATACTAGCCTCTGCAAATGCCGCCTGAGCTAATGGTCTTCCAAGCAGCAAACCTTCCTCTCCTCCCCTCCACGGGAAAGTGGCAAGATCTGACTTCAAGGCAATTGGTTGCCTTTCTTAGCCTTTGAGAATTTATGAAGTAACTTTGGGTTTATCAATGCGGCCAATGAAGAACCTCCACTCAAATGCAATGGGAAGGGTATTATGTTCACAAGGAACTTTAAACGATACTCGAAATCTTCCCGGTAGAATTGAAATCGGGTGTAGGAGTTGAGTATTGGCCCCTGGGGATCGTGAAAATGAAATGAGGACATTATAGTAAGCGTTTCCCCCCAGTGCTCCTGAAGTCCTTGACCGCCAAGAGTAACAAGGAAGCCTTTTTGTAACCACTTCCCAGGTACCAGTTTCCTCACCCAAAACCCTAGGGCGAGGGTCCAAATGACCCCCCGTACCTCTCAACACAGCAATTTCTACCACTGTGAATCAGTGTGTGGAAGTGATTTCCCTGTCAGCAAGCCGAGGATGGGGTGCAGTGCGAGGGTCAGCGCAGAATGCGCCTTCACCCCAGTGCCATAAGTTTAAAGCCTCCCTGGGCCACAGAATGGCCCTGGCCAGACAAGTGTTTCCGGACTTGCCAGACAGAGGCGCAGAGCTGGCCCTGGATCTCTGGCCAAATCTCAGAGCATGAGGACACATCCTATCTCAAGGATCACAACCGAATACT
>CABHPH010151518.1:0-23232 GCA_902168325.1 Peromyscus nudipes
CATGTGTCTCACTCCATGAGAAGTACCTTGCACTGGTACCTCAGGGTAGCTGAGAAACTATGGGCAGAGATAGTACCTATTTCTTATACAGGAGAAAATTCTACTTTGAAACGTTGCATTGTAAGTGGCAGAGCTGACACTAAATACAGGTTTGGCTGAGTTCAAACCTCTGCACCCCGAGAAGCATACACTTCCCCCTCTTTTGGTTTTCTTTGGCTAAGAAGCTGATGGTGGACGTGGTGATAGTGTGGTAGTGGTAGTGGTGCTGGTGCTGGTGGGTAATGATGATAATGGGGGGGAGTGGGGGGGTGATAATAGTAATGGGGCCGGTGTGAATGGTGGTATAGATGGTGGTGAGAGTGATGGGTTTTAGATTGTGCTTCACCGGGTAAAGTGGAATGCTTGCCTGTAGCATGAGTCTTAAAAGTTCTTCTTAATAAAATCAAACCCGAGGCCAGTTATTGGGGTGAACACTGGAAGGTCAGAGAGACAGAATAAGCCACAGCTATCTCACCTCGCTGGGTCCTCAGCTGGTCTTGTTTCCTCAGACTGGATGCCCCGAGCCCTCATCCAGAATGGGTCTCAGCTGAACTGCTGCTAGAAGCCTGAAAGCTTAACCAGCCACATGCTTCTCCAGACCGCTTCTCCAGGCCAAATGCTCTAGTTTCTGGTCCTCACGCCTTATATACCTTTCTGCTTTCTACTACCACTCCCTGGGATTAAAGGCTGACTTTCTGGGATTAAAGGTGTGTATCACCGTGCCTGGCCGTTTCCAATGTGGCCTTGAACTCACAGAGATCCAGAGGGATTTCTGTCTCTGGAATGCTAGGATTAAAGGTGTATGCTACCACTGCCTAACCTCTAAGTTTAATATTGTGGCTGTCCTGTTCTCTGACCCCAGATAAGTTTATTAGCATACATAATATTTTGGGGAACACAATACCCCCACACTTGCCATGTAGGCAAGATCAGGAATATCCTCCTCGCGGACATGATACAAATATTGTTACCATCAGCCCTCCAGAACATCCTACAATCTCTTCGAGGCAGTCGGCATTCCAATTTTATGAACAAAGAGTGGTGGATTGCAGAGGCTGTCCATGTGCAAGACCAAATAACAGATTAAGTTAGGAGCCTGGAATCCATTCCCATCCCACTTTGCCACAAAATGGACACTCTCGCCAAGTATGTTCCTAAATAGACCTTAGAGTGCCCTGAAATATGTCAGTGCCATCTGAAACATGCTTCATGATGAAACTGCTCACTGTGGCTTGTTAAATATCTTCATTTCTTTGAAAGATAAGCACATATGTATAATGTAATCACCACATTGACTAAACTTGAGTTTTTGCAGGGGCCTTTATCTGGCTTTCATAGTATTTCAAGTGCCAGGGAGTCTGATACACTTGAGCCATTCACAGCCTTCCAGCAGTCTCTTCAGCTGGCCCTTTCTTTCCCATTTTTTTTTTAATTCTTAAAGTAATTAATGAGTCAGTTTCCTTGCAGTTGCCTCCCACTTAGCACTCTCCAAGCAGTCTCTCCCATGGGGAGACATGACTTGCTAAAATCACCATTATCATTCTCTTCAAATCTCAAGGCTTTGTTCAAAATAAATGTTATGCTGTTTTGCTCTCACTGTATCCCTAGACTACCCTCCCCAAAGAAAACGATATAGGTGGATCTGGAAATAATGCGTGCAGATTTTTTCCCCTACCCAGGTTACCTTGGTAACCATTGCACTAGCGTCTTCCAACAGATGTCTGAAGCTTGGCTAAGGTGTGCACACTAGTTTTACAGACATGTTTACCATTGCTCATTAACCTAGCCATTCCCAGTATCTTCCAGGTCTGCATGAAAAGGATCTGTACCTTCATGCACATTTTAAAACACCAGTGAAACAGAAGTATTTTAAAGTGGTTTATTGTTGCTATTTTCTTATAAGCACTTGTGGGTCCTCTGGTTGCCACCATGTTGTGTCATGGTCCTTCTTTTGTTCAGTCCTATGGGGCACTGGGTGGCGTTCAGTGACCACATCTCCTGTGTTTGCATTGCTATGTAATCACCACTGTATATCTTCCCACATCTGGCAAGAATGAGGAGATTGCTCAGCCTTTATGGACAAGTTCTGTGAAACTGGGACCATGGCTTTTCCCCCCTTTAACCGTGTTTATCATTGTCTTTTATATTCATTAGCTGTTTCAGTTCTTCTTTGCAATGGCCACATTATCCTTTTTTTTTCTTCAAAACTTTTGCTGAGTAATTCTATTTTTGCAAAGTACTTTAAAGCTGTTCTTAAGTGGTTCCTAATACCAGGTAGGGAAGGCTGGGGTCGTGTTAGTTTAGTTTGCTGTCTGATTTCTTGTTTAGGTGAGATCATGGGAACTTCATATCTTTCATTTTTTTTTCATGAGCATGTGGTTATCTGTGTGAATTATGCAAGTCCAGCAGGAGTTTTCAGATAACCCTGAGATGTTTAGCTCAGTAACCCCTTGGTTAGCTGCAAGGGTTCAGCTACTCTGAATTTGTTCTAATGGCAGAGTACTCATGTTGCAGCAGCCCCAACAACCTTCACTTTTTATCATGTACCACAGCAGAATGTGGATTGCTGCTGTTTACTTTAGCATCGAACGGACAGACTTAACAGGATCCTAGCCTGAAGTTACAAGAGATTGTTGGTATTTTCTGTTTCTATTATAGTGTGTTTAAAATGAAAGGTGTGCTAAAATGAAAACTAGAAAGTCGTGTGTGTGTGTGTGTGTGTGTGTGTGTGTGTGCATGTGTGTGATTTCTTTAATTGATATATTTTTATGAATGTTTGGTATTCTGCATTTCAACATTCTGACAAGTGGGTTAGAAATTGCTGTTATGGAATGATCATCAGTCTGTGCCTCATACGTCTTATAGGAGAAGAGGTAGAAGAATTGGTTGATTGATTGTCCTAAGATCTCCTAGTCCAGCCTTGGGTGAATGCATCAGAGGTACTGAGAGATAGGGAGGTTGAGGTAAGAAAGAACATCGTTTGCAGAGCCTGTCAAGACTGAGATGGGAATAAAATGCTCTAAGAATGTGCCAGCAGCACTCGCTGGCTGCCTGCGTAGACCTCTTCTCTCCCTTTTCCAAGCCGAAGCTGTTGTGTCTACCACATCACTATCTCTTCCTGTTCTGCAGTGTGTCAGTCGGTTGCCTGTGGTGGGAGACCAGCAAAAAGCACAGAATGACGTTCTGAGTTCCCAAGGGCTGTGGTTACAAACTTATCTCCTCCACGCTTTGCAAGAGAGTAGAAAGGAAGTCAAATACGTGTATAGAGATTGCAATACCCTGGTGAGCACTAAGGAATGCTTTTAAAAATAAACCCAGCAGAGGTAGAAATTCTGTATCAGAAAGTATGAACTCAGATCAACAGAGAGGTTGGGGGAGGCTGTTTGTACCATCAACAACAAAAGGTGTCCCCATGAAGAACGGCTAGAGAGGGCTAGTCAAGGAGCCAGGAGGGTTCTAGGGCCTTGCACTAAAGTGTGCCTACATTGTCCATTCTCTTTGGGAGGCCAGTACAGAGGTCTGACCTCTGCATCTCCTCGACCTGAGTATTCCTTTTAGAATCAAACAGACACAGGGATTGCCAAGTGCTTTAGTAAGGCTGTGAAAGGAATCCAAGAACATACACGTTATAGCAGGTGTTTATTGAGCTGTATTCTATGCTATTATACTAATTCAGTTTATTTATGACACTAATCTCTTTTCAAGACAGGAGATTGCAATTTAGCCCAAGCTTGTCTTGTACCACCACACCTGATTAATAACCTGTCTTGTAATATAGAGTGTATAATGTATAGGTCTTTAAAAGTATATCTGTAATTTTTAGTGAACTTCATTCTCTAAGATTTGAAAATTTTAATCAGTTTAAAAAACAAAAATAAATAATACAGGGTACATGTACGCCATATAAAAATGGATCAAATAAATTATGGGAATACGAGTGACAAAGTACATCCTAATTTTATCACATCATTAAGTCAAATAAGTCTTTCGTGTTTGTAAAAGAAATAAGATAGACTAACGGAACGCTGCCCTGCGCTTGGCAGGCATCCTCCAGCTTGCTCTTGCTCGCTGTCTAGTAAAATACAGAGATTCAGATCACACACTGCTCTGGTGAAACTCGAGTAACAGGAGCACACATATCTTAGATAAAATAAGAGTGAAGGTCTGGTAGCATTTTAAAAATAAACTCTCATTTTGGAAAACATTTTAAGTGGTCAAGTGATCTTTTACTGTTTTAGTTAAGAGATGTGAAGCCCATTGTGAGTCTGCTAGATTGGGGTTAAATATAGCTAACCGTAGTGCTGGATGCTAAGCATTGTGACTGCCTTTTCAGCTGCTCTGCCTACTACTGGGCAGTTCCTGGAGCTCCAGGCAACATGACATCAGAGGCCAGGCTGGGTCTGCAAGGTCTAAGTGGCTTTCTTTCCACCAGGCTCTTAGGACCAAGCCAGAGAAATGCCAGGTTCCCTGCTAGGATGGACATCTATGGAAACTCAACTCAAAAATATTCAAGGAAAGGAAAAATTAACACCCCCCCCCTCAAAAAAATAAAAATAAATAAATTTGAAGAAATAGAAAGGGCAACCAAAAGCACTAAGAGGGGTCTGACAGCCCCTCAGAAATCCCACCACCCAACCAAGTCAGCTTTGCGAACTTCAGTTCCTTTCCTGGACAGAGAGTCTGTCAGACTAGCTGTTGAGAATGGAGAAGTGTGGGTTGTTCAAACAGCAAGTGAGCATGGTCTCCCAGCTCTGTTCCCAGTAAAAGCCTCAAGTGTTCTGCAAGCTTCCACATTAGTGAATGGTTTTAAGGAAGCAATAGAAGGTGTTCACTTTTATGTTTGGATGATATATTATAAAATAAACGTATTCTGTCATTTGCACAAAAATAGAACATATATTATTTGAAGATGAAGGGGGTTGAGGGAAAGCACTCGAGTTTTCTGCCCTTTTGTGCCCTCAGGCAGCTTTGTCACATCCCGATGGGGGAGCCTCCTGCGTGCATGGGGATTATTATATGCCGTAATTCAGCGCTCCTGTCCATGCAGTTATGTCTGCTTTTAACTTAGTGCTGAGAGATGCCTCCTCCCAAGCCACCAATTTGAAACAGCCTTGTTGCACTTAGTTCTAAATCTGTGGCAGTTAGAAAGGAAATGTCTAAAAGATAATGCTGGACTTCTAAAAGATAATGTTTAGTTTTCTGCCCACAAAGCAGATGTCCCCCAGACTGCTTCCAATGGACTGACTAGTCTGTGCCCACAGAGCCAAACTGCTCATGTTTGCCAAGAGCAGAGGCGCTCTGAATCATGGCAGAGGAAGAATTCCTCAACGTTCACTGTCTCCTCCCCCGCTGGCTCTGCCTCTGGCTGATCAAAACCTGTGACTGAGTAAGAAGCAATGGTTAAATTCCTGACCAGGAATAATTCACTGTTGAGTGAATGGCAGGAAGAGGCCTGAGCAACCACCTCTTGGGTCCCTCAGCCAGAGCAGACAGACAGAGTGGAGCTTGTAGGGTACTGAGAAGGAAGGTCTGAGGTGAAAGGAAAGCCGGAGGATGTGGCCTGGAGATACTCTTTAGCACGGTTTGGTCAGGCAGCCCAAGGAGGCCCCACACCCGGAATAGAAAACAGTACTACCCACCCTAGCAGGTATCAGGAAAAAAGGCATTCATAAAGCTTTTGTGTGGGTCACAAAACTTCCTAGAAGGCCGACTTAAAGCCAGAACAGTGCCCAAGCCATATGGCAGTACTCTTCTCCATGGTCCCCAAACTAGACAGCTCCCTGTAGTCCCTTGGTGAGGGGAAGAGCCTGCACCTGTCCTCCAGATCAAGCGCAGGACATCACCCTAGCAGAGCCGGCTTCTCCGGGGAGATGCAAACGCGCCCATGCCACTCACCCCTCCCACCCTTCCACTCAGCCCTGCTTGCCATTTCTCCCAGAAAGCACTTCTCACTGGACCCATAACCCGTAACCAGGGTAGTGTGCAGGTAATGAAATCCAGAAAGCCACAGCCGTCCATCCCAACAGAGGTTCTGACCCAGCCCCATCTCAACAAACGCTGCCGTGGCTTTCTGGGATCCGTTGGGCGTGGCTTTTCCACTCATGATCTCGGTAGCCTCTTCTTTGCTGTGTTTTTACACTGGACTACCCAATTTCACCCTCTTTACTCCCTCCAATGTGAGTAGGCCTCCCTTCCACTTCAGAAAAACTACTTTATCGTCTCTCTTCTTTTCGGGAAATATTTAACAGTTCTTAGTGTCACCCTAAGCATTCCACAGCTGCTCGATACATATTTTCTGATTAATTCGAGTTCATTTATTATCTGAACAAACTAATGGTTTTCAAATTAATTTAAATAGTATTTTTTAAGACGGGTGAATAAGAAATAAAGGAAACAAAAACAGAAATACTTTTTCTGCATTCCAATAAAGCTTTATTTATAAGCACTGAAACTTAAGTTCTAGATCATTTTCATTTGCAAAAAGTGCCATTTTTTTCCTTCAGACATTTAAAAATGTTAAAGCTACTCGGGAGACAGAGGCAGGTAAATCTCTGTGACCTCAAGGCTTGGTCTCCATAATGAGTTCCCGGCCAGCCAGGGCTCCATAGTGAGACTCACTCAAAAAATAAAAATAAAAAATAAAAAGGAAAAACTACCTAAAAATTATCCTCAGATTGCCTTAGTTGGTAAAAGTACTTGCTGCCAAGACTGACAACCTAAGTTTAATCCCCAGAAGTAGAGAACAGATCCTGAAAGTTGTCCTCTGACTTCCACACTTGTACCATGGTGTACACACACACACACACACACACATACACACTACATAAATAAAAAATTTTTAAAGTTATCCTTAGCACATAAACCATTCAAAAAAACAGCCTGGGGAAGTGAATCAATATGTAAAGTGCTTGCTATTCAAGCGTGAGGACCTGAGTTCAAATCCCCAGGATCCATGTAAAACCAGGCTCCGCAGCATGAGTCTATTATCCCAATGCTCCTAAGGCAATAGAGGAGGTAGAGACAGGAAAATTAACAGAAGCCCTCAGCCTTCTATCCTGGGCATACACAGCAGTGAATCTTACTTAAACCAAGTAGAAGGCAAGAAATGGCACCCGAGGTTGTCCTCTGACCTTCACACATACGCTGTGGCACACACATGCACACACATACACACATACATATATGCACATCATACACAGACAGATACACAAGAAAAAAAACCAAACAGTGTTTTGGACCATTTATTGACCCCTAATATAAGTGTTGGGGGTCATTAAAGCATTCTGTGTAAGCTGTGTGTATTCTACACAGCTCCTGACTTCACTGGGACTTCGGGGCTCAGGGCTGAAGAGGGGCAGTTTTTGTTAACAGGCTGTGACTCATTCTGCATGATGGATGGTGAGGGCTTGAGATAGGACAGTGTTGACAAGGACGCACAAAGCAGACTATCTGAGAGATGTATGTTTTGGAACCAACCTCAGCGGAACCCACCAATAGACATGCGCACTAAGGAGTAAACAGAACGGGTCCCGATTTCAGGTTAGAAATCAGGCGTCCCAGCTTAGAAGGCCTCTCAAGCTCTCACTGACCACCAAAGAAATAGGATACAGCTTCTTAAAAGTAATTGCATTTTCATTTATGTATTTTTCTTTTAACAGTTTCATAGATAATAACAGTGTACTCTAAGGATACCCACCCCCACAATCCTCTGGTCCCTCTCCCACTCCTGCTGACTCCTTCCCATCATCATCCTCCTATTCTGATGTCTTGTGTTTGCTTGCTTTGTTTTCTTTCTTCCTTCCTTCCTTTCCTTTTTTTTTTTTTTTGGGGGGGGGGGGGGGGGGGTGGTGTTTTTTTGTTTTTTTTGTTTTTTTGGTCTTTCTCTGTAGTAGACCGGGCTGGCCTCGAACTTACAGGGATCCACCTGGCTCTGCTCCCGAGTGCTGGGATTAAAGGCATGCGCCACCACCGCCTGGCTTGTTCTATGTCTTATGCTGCTAGCCATAGCTGCCTGCAACAGTCCTGGCATAGCCAGAAGAACGTGTTTGATACTGCCCCTCATCCAGAGCCGTTTATAGGGTCTTCCTTTCAGACTCAGAGAGGGAGTACTTTGGGGATTAGAACCTCACAGGAGGTTTCCCATCTGGTTGTCGTTTGGGGGAGCACTTCTGCTGACTGGAAGGTCTCATGCAGGGTTACTCTACAAAAACTGCAGCCCCACTAACATGTAGGGTGAGGCATGATAGGCCTGGCGTGCACAAAAAGAAAGAAAACTCCAAAATTGACACTCTGGTGGTCTGTAGTTACCCACTCATATTGGCATTCCCCCATCCTGAGACACTAAACATCAGTGCTAAGTGATCCCTTCCAAAACATATCCTAGAACCCAAACAAAGCGACCGTATTAGAGGACACTGAGGCAGTAGGATCTAAGAGACTAATGGAGTGAATGCCCTCTTTCTCTGTTTACTCACAAAACCACACCTCATCATACAGCAAAGAGAGAGGAGAAGCTTGTAATCTCAATTGTTAGTAAATGTTACGTTACCATAAAATGACATAAATCATCAAGGTTGCCTGGCAAGGCCTTCCCACATGCCTGCTTCTGGAGGATTTTTGCAGTGTGAATATTACTAAAAATTCAGTTGATTTGTGTTGTAATTTATCATATTACTTGGGGGACAAGGAAGACCAACTTGAGTAAGAAACTATATGTGTTCTATATGTGTGCTAAACACCCTGCAGGAAGATAAGACTGAAGAGTTGACTAAGTGTGTATTGAATATCACATCCCTAAATTTCACACCATGGACTTGATTCCTCATTATTATTATTTATTATTAAATTTATTTATTTGGGATGAGGCATACATGCTCCAATATGCATGTAGAAGTTAGAGAAAAACCTTCAAGAGTTAGTTCTTGGGACTGGAGAGATGGTTCAGAAGTTAAAAGCACCAGTTGCTCTTCCAGAGGACCCAGATTCAATTCCCAGCACCCAAATGGTGGCTCACAACTTCTGTAACTCCAGTTCTGGGGTATCCAATGCCCTCTTCTAGCCTCTGCAGGCATTGCGTGCATGTGGTCCATGATATACATGCGGGTAGAACACCCATACATATAAAATAAAAATAAAGTTTAATTTTAAAAAAAGTTAATTCTTTCCATCTGCCATGTGGGTCTTGGGGATCAAACTCGGGTCAGTCTTGGCAACAAGTGTTTTTGCCCCCTGAACCATCTTGCTAGCCTCACAGCCTTCTACTTGCTAAGCATTGGCTTTCCTTTCTCCTTCTATAAAATGAAGTATCCCATTTCGATTTCTGCAGCATTTTTTTCTTTCTGATAGGTTTTAAGGAATTACTTGGTGTGCTTTGTTAGTAAATCTGAACCCTTTGGGGCTTGACAGTAGTGCTTGGATCAAGCCCAAGGTGTCTGTACATGCTGGGCAAGTGTTCTGCCACTTACCCCAAGCTTTAGATGGACAATTATTTAGCTGTCTTCTATGATAATCTGCCCAAGAAATCTGTTAAATTAGTACATGGGGAAAGTGAGCAAGAAGATGAGTGATTACCTGAAATGTATGGTTCTGAAAAGGTTGTATCAATTTCATAAGACAGATAGTTTAGTTACCAAGGTAGAGGTTCTTCTATGTGGTTTAATGCAGAAGTGGTATTTTTTATTATTTTTATTTTATTGAATACTAGTGATTGAACCTAAAACCCCGTACATATGAGCCATACATTCTACCCCTAAACTAAACCCCAACCCCAAATCTTCAGGTACAAAATGTTAACATTCTCAACGGGATGTCTCACCCCTTTCTTTGAAACCTTTATGCCTCCACATCTCTTCTCTGAGCTCATTCCATTGCAGATTAAGTGCATACAAGGACAGTGATTGTCAGAATGGAAGCACAGTAGCTATCATTGGCCTTCTTCTCTCAAGCCCGTGTTTTGCTGTTTGCACCTGTAGTAAGCTGCGCCTTGCTGGCGTCCCTGGCTTACAGAAGGGAAAAGTGAGACCTGAAGAGCATAGTGACTTACCCAGTGCCATGTGACTAGTCCCTGGGGTCAGTCCTTGAGTGCAAATTGCAGTATACCACCATAGTGTGTCCCACTGATCAGCACCTGTGGGCTCAACCTGATCCTTGACCTTTATCCACCCCCTCAGGTTCCTCCACACCCTGACCGCCTCACTGGCCAATCCACAGAGCCTTGCTCCACATGTTCTTGCATCTGTGAGCCTCCCTGGTCCCTTGTATGTTTTTGCTAGTCTCTACCTCACTCTACATTTCAAGTTACTATAAGTCTTTCAGATTGAAGGCAGCTTAACGCATACATCAAGTAATGCGTGAGTGTGCCCAGATGGACTTATGTCCACTCCTTTTCTGAGCAAAGAGGGTTTACTGGAGCAGTGGTCTCTTCTGACTTGGCCTCTGTCTGATTCTGAAATTGATGCCCACCATGAGATTGGAGCCTGGCCCATCACTATCTCCCCTCTAGGCTTCTACAGAGTACCTGAGCCAGATGCTTATCTGCAGATTATCCTCACACTCAGCCCATTCTTCACCTAGATGTAGTTAGAAGTTTTCCTGTGTCCTGCCCAGTCTGCAGCCACTCAGACCCAAATAAACACACAGAGGCTTATATTAATTATAACTGCTTGGCCATTAGCTCAGGCTTATTACTGACTAGCTCTTACACTTAAATTAACCCATAATTCTTATCTATATTTAGCCACATGGCTTGGTACATGTTCTGCCTTGTCATCTTGCTTCCTCTGTGTCTGGCTGGCGACTCTTGACTCAGCCTTCCTCTTCCCGGAATTCTCCTTGTCTGCTTATCCCTCCTATACTTCCTACCTGGCTACTGGCCAATCAGCATTTTATTTATCAACCAATCAGAACAACACACATTCACAGCATACAGAACGACATTCCACAGCACCTCGATCTAGAGGTTTCTATAACTAACTTCAATTTCCACACCCTGCCTAATACCTCTGTGGCCTCTCATGGCCCTTACACAAAGCTCCCGAAGTAATCTGGCCCCTGCTTGCCCAGCATCCTTGGATTTCTCACATCCTTTACATCTTGCAGAATCCGCTGTGGTTTCTCCTGGAAGTGTCCCCTTATCCTGCTTTTGAACCCTCACTGACTGTTCAAAGCCACAGTATTTGCTTTGTACTCCTGTGTCTTCTTTACTGCCCATGGTGTGACAGTTCTAGCCCTAGGGGCAGAGTCAAAGCTCAGTAAATATCTCTTGCCTGAGTAAAGAGAAGTCATTCAGTCTTAATTTTTCAGCAGTTTTGACCCATGTGCTTTCAACCTTCCTAATCTGCTTTTGCTAGTATTACTGACTGGACTTCATCCCTCCTTGCATAGGTGTACTCTTGCTCTCTTTATTCTTCCAATCTTCTTTTGTTACATTCTTTGGATCTTCTCTTTTTAAAATTTGTGTGTGTGTGTGTGTGTGTGTGTGTGTGTGTGTGTGTGTGTGTGTGTGCATGCGCAGGATGTGGGCATGCATATATGTATGTATGTTTATAGGGGCCTAGTGGTAGGAGTCCAATGTCTTCCTCCATCATTGTCCACCTTATCTTTTGAGACAGCAGCTCACTGAGCCTAGAATTCACCGATGTGGCTAGCCTGGCTGGCCAGCAAGCCTTGGAATCCTCTCCACCTCTATACCACTGATATTCCAAGCATGCATTGTTATGCCTGGATTTTCAGGTCCATGCTGGGGATCCAGATTCAGGTCAACATGCTCACACAATAAACACTTTACTTGCAGAACCATCTCCTCAGCCCTTGAGACTTTTTTTGTTTTGTTTCGTTTTTCAAGACAGGGTTTCTCTGTGTAGCTTTACGCCTTTCCTGGAACTCACTCTGTAGTCCAGGCTAGCCTTGAACTCACAGAGATCTGCCTGCCTCTGCCTCCCGAGTGCTGGGATTAAAGGCGTGCACCACCACCACCTGGCCCCTTGAGACATTTCTGGCTGCTCTTCAGTCTTGTCTTTGGGATAACCAAACCGTAATCCCCACATGCTTGTGTTGCTTATGCTCACCTTTGCTGAGACTTTTGTGGAGCTCACCTACAAGTCTCCCAGCCCACCATGAGTCTCCCAGCCCACCATGAGTCTCCCAGCCCACCATGAGTCTCCCAGCCCACCATGAGTCTCCCACCATGAGTCTCCCAGCCCACCATGAGTCTCCCACCATGAGTCTCCCAGCCTACCATGAGTCTCCCAGCCCACCGTGCCCTTCTGTAGCAGCCTGAGCCCAATGGGAGCTAGTGCGCAACAGTGCAGGAAGGATGAATGACTATCTTATCTGTTTCCTGGTGTGAGAACGGGTAAGACTTCCTCTCAACTGCCTGTTGACTTAAGGATAAAGCAGCACGTGGGAGCAGGGGCTTTAAAGGAAATGGGATTGTTTTATAAGGAAAGGGATTTTTTTTAATATCAGAATTAAAAAATAAAATTTCGTTTTAAGTTTTAATAATAAGAAGAAAATGACCCTAGTCAGAATTACTTGTGAAAGAATGCAGTCCTAGATGTTCTTAGCCTATCTCCCCTCGGGCCTCCCATCAGGGCTAATGTGCTTTTTTTCTGTTTCTAGAGGTGACCTTGAAGGTGCATATTAGTGACGCCAGCACCCACCAACCCATCGCAGATGCGCTCATTGAGATCTTCGCCAGCCAGGTGTCTATCGCCTCTGGCACATCGGGGGCGGATGGGGTCGCTTTCATCAAGTTCCCGTATAAGCTGGGTAATCAGCTGATTGTCACCGCCACGAAACACGCCTATGTGCCAAACTCTGCCCCGTGGAAGCCCATCCGATTACCGGGTAAGTTGGTCGTCTTTCTCTAAAACAGACCTCCTAGTCCGAGTGATCAATGATGAGGTCAGACACGGAAGCACTTTCGTGGTAGGAGTCAGGCAGGGGAATCTGTATGCCAACTCTTTGAGTCACCCATGCGGGTGCCATTATGTGGAGGGATGGTGGGATGAGCATGTGAAGCTGTCTGGGGCCCCACCATACACGTACACAGAGGTCGCAGAAGCTCAGTTTCCTGCCTGTTTCCCCAGTGCTGCGCCTTATGCTTGTTTGATAAGCAGTCATGTGAGCTCTGTGCTCTCGTGTCCAGCATCCTCTCAACTCCATAGACAGGCCTGAGTTCACCGGAGAGGGAAGGACGGTAGGCTCCATACGTGCGCCAGTAGCTTCCCTGGTTGCTGCAACAAAAGACCTGGTCAGAGCGAGCTAAGGAAGGAAGCGTTTGTTTTGACATCCGGTTTGAGAGAAAGTCGGGCGTGGTGGGGAAGACTAGATAGCATCAGGGGCAGGAGGCCGCTGCTCGCGTTGCATCCATAGTCTGGGAGCAGGGCGTGAAAGGCGCGTGCTCAGTTTTCTTCCTTATATGCCCTTAGAATGTCCCCGTCCCTATTCAGGGTGGGTCCTCTCACTTCAGTTAACCTAGATAACTCCCCCCAGACTGCCCAGACGCTCGTCTCTGGTGATTCTTAGATTCTGTCAATTTGACAACCAATAACATCATCAGAGGATAGAACTCAGGCATCAAAAAAGGCAAAGCCCTTTTCACTGGGTTCCATCTAAAGGAAATGTTGGATCTCCCCGTTGTATCACTGGAAGTATTGGGGGGGGGGTGCAGAGAGTATCTGCCTGCTTCAGAATAGCGGCCCCACAAGATAGGGTCTATATATATTATTCGCCAAAGTTACAGTCCATAAAGGTTTCAATCCCAGAACTGGTAAACACTGAATCTCTATTACAAGGTCAAAAGAAAAGACTAACTTCCCAAGGGCGCTCTAGTCACAACATTTTTATCAACTGGTCAATATATACCTCTATTTTATGTGTGTTTGTTTAAATATGCTGCTGAATAAATGTAGTTGACTTGTTAACCTTGTGCTCAATCCCACAGCACTATAACCTATGTCTGAACAATGTCTATCTATCACCTATTTTCTCCATAAGGCTCATTATAGCCTTCTCATACTCAGGACCCTCAGCATTATGCATGGGGGCCATGTAAAATAGTGAAATTACCAACAGAAAGCACAAAATGTGAAAACTTGGCACAAATAGATAAGAAAAGTCACTCAGCAAGAGAGAGCTGAAACAAGAAGATAGAGTGTCACCCTGGGCAGCCTCGGCTGGGAATGAGCACCCTGTGACTGTCTATGGGTACTGTGATCACGGGCACGTACACACAGGGACTGTTGATTGGAGGGTGAAAGGAACGTTATAGCAAGCATGTCCATTTGTAAATACGGGGCCTGTGAATAGTGAGAATTGGCCGTCTAGTGGCTTTCATTTTGACACCTTTAATATGATCCGAAGAAAGGAAATGGTTCCCATAATATCCATTTTCTTGAATGAGTCCAATAATGGAAACAATACAGTTTAATTGAGAGAGTTTTAGATACAGTGTGAAAACACCTAGAACCCAGGCCTGCCTTCCACTAGCTGGCCCCACCCTGGTGGGCCCACAGCAGGACTTTCAGAACCTGTGTTTCTAGTTTCTAAAAAGGAATTAATTGGCCTGAATCATTTCAGAAGACCTTCCCATGCCTTTGACTATTTCCTGACCTTTTCAATATAATAAAGCCACTCCTCACTAGCACCTAAAAGAAGTGTGACCAGAATGTAGACTGGCCTCTGGTGAAAAGCAGAGTAAACTGTTGTTTTAGTGTGTATTTTTAGAAGTGGAGTCTAACACTTCTGGTATTCCAAACAATTGGGCAAAAAAGGCAGAAGAGCTGGGAACTCTGAAGTAGAATGAGAAATTGAAACCGGGATTCTTTCTTCACTGCATGTACAGTGCATTCTTATTTTTAGTTTACAGGAGCATTCTTATGAGAGCTTGGAATGGATTTCTTCTCTCTTCCTTAACAATAACTCCTAAAGGGTGTGTTAGGTTTTCTCTTTCATGGGAGGGGGTATAGATGAGAGTGAGGGGACTCAGCAAACGGGTCAAACAGGGATACACAAATGTGTCCATATACCATTCTGCTTACTAAAGATGATGATGCTGCATCGTAGTTCTTCTTCCCATTCCTCTGGCCAAGAAGGTGGTGGTCAGCACGACTGCACTGGTCTCTGGCCTGGTTAATTAGCCTCTTCCAAAAACACCCACCACATTGCAAGCACTGTGTCTTTAAATGCACGTGCCCACTGTGGTTACCTACACAAGACAGAACCTTCCCGTCATGAATAGGAGAGAAAGAAGCTCAGGAGGCTGTGAGGAGCTCTTAATAGTTCATCATTGCTGGGGGAGAGAGTATCGTTTCCTACAGTGATGTAGCCATTGATAACCTTACCCGAGCTCTTGCAGGCAACCCTGCTGAGACTCAGTAGCTCATACAACATGACAAACGGTATGAAGGAAGACGAGGGACTGGTTGAGAAGAAGAAAGTAAGCAGCAGTAGGGGATTGAAAGAGTAATGGCGGCTGAAAATGAGCAAAATACATTCTGTGCATGTGTGAAATAATCCAAGAATTTTTTAAAATTAAATACATGTGCCCAATTACATTACACCCTGCCTAAAATCCTTCAGTGGCCTCCAGGGATTAAAAATGACACACAGAGCAACCCCCCTGGTGACCTCTCTCTTTTTGTGTCTCATGAGTTGGCCAGCCTGGGTAGTTGTTCCCTGAAGGAGTCTGGCTGACACTGTCACCCTCTCTGTATGTTATCCTGGAAGCTACTTTTTACCACATTCATGGAAAAAGCTGTGTTCTATCTTGAAAACCCCAGGTGGGCTGATTTCACTCCAGGAAGTCACCCTGCTCCCTGAAGCAGAACTGAGATGTTCCAATCTTTCTACTTTCCAGAGAGAGAGGGGTGGGGGGGACGGTCAAGTTATAACTCAGTGGCAGAGTGTTTGACTAGCATGTGAAAGACCCCAGGTTCCAGCCTCAGCATTGGGGGAGGGGAGGACCCTGAATACCTTCTTAGTGTGAAGAGTCTTCAGTCAACACCCTCTCCAGAGTGAATAAAAATACCATGTACTGGAAACTCGGTGGGCCTCTCTGCCACCTCCCATCCCTGAAGCACTCTATAGAATTGGGTCCATAGCCCAGTGCTTCTGCTCTCTAAAGCCCCTGCCGCACATAGCTGACCCACTATTATACAGCACTTGTTTCTCTCTGACAAATCAAAGTTGAGAAACAGTTTGTCGGGGCAGTTTCCCTGGTGATGGAAAGGCCAAATGTTCCCTGTGAGACAAGTTTTCAAAGCACATTGTCACAGTCCCCTAGTGTCTTAGTTACTGTTCTATTGCTGTGAAGAGATACAATGACCTAGGCGACTCTTATAAAAGAAAGCATTTCATTGGCGCTTGCTTACAGTTTCAGAGGTTTAATCCATTATCTTCATAGTGGGAGTCTGACGGCATGCAGGCAGGTGCTGGAGCAGTAGCCAAGAGTGCTACATCCTGATCCACAGGTAGAGAGAGACACTGGGCCTGGTGTGGGCTTTTAAAACCTCAGAGCCCACACCCAATGACACACCTCCAACAAGGCCATACCTCTGAATCCTCCTAATTCTATCAAAGAGTTCCACTCCCTGGTGACTAAACGTTCAAATATATGAGCCTATGGGGGCCATCTTATTCACACTACCACACCTAGTTCTAGATAAAGATCACAGGTGGTCGCAGACCACAGGCGGAACTCACACCAGGAAGCACAGGGGTGCTCGGGGCCTGGCTCTGGCAAGCTCTGAGAGGAAGCAGGGCATGGAGAGGCATGTATGGAGTAGGCAGTTTGGTGGGACCTGCACTTGTAGGTGAACTGCCTCCTGTGGGTTACACCCTCCACAGGAGACCTGTCCTTTCTTCCTAGCCACCAGGGGCCTAACCTGTGCCATCTGGTAGAAAGCGGGTAGAGCTAATGGTTTAGATAACCTGTTAAGTGTCCATAGAGGATTTACCCAAGTTAGAGATTTGAACCCTCTAGTCTTTGCTCATTTATGGCCCCACAAAGGGTCAGGAAGAAAGAAGAGCTCCCAGCAGCCTTTGCTGTGGCTGTTTCTTCCTCTATTCGGATCTTCACTCCTCCAACTTGGTCTGAACTTTTCTCCCAACTTAATGTCCCAATCATTGTGATTTCCTTTTTGTTTTGTTTTGGGTTTTATTTTGTTTTGCAGTGTTGAATATGGAACCCAGGGCTTCAAGAATGCTAGCCAAGTGTTCTATCATCGAGCTATATCCAAGCCCTTTTGCTATTCTTTTTTTTTTTTTTGAGCCTTACTGAATTATACAATTTGGCCTTGAATTCACTGTGTCATGTAGATGACCTTGAATTTCCAGTCCTCTTGCCTCAGCCTCCCAAGGAGCAGAGAAGTGTCATGTACCATAAAGCACACCGTTTTAGAGACTGTGGAAAGAAAGGGTTCCGTCAGTAGAGCACTTGCTGTGCAAGCTTGAGGACCTGACTTTTGGTCCCTAGCACAAGGCATAATGTTGTGCACTGTAGTCCTAGTGCTGGGGAGGCAGAGACTGGAGAATCTTTCCGCATGTCGTCCAGCTAGTCTTGCCAAATCAGTGAGCAATCACCAGGTTCAGTGAGAGACCATGTCTCAAAAAATAAGGTGGGACGCAATAAAGGAAGACACTGATACTGGCCTCTGACTTCCAAGATCATATAAACACATTTGTACCATGTACCTATATACACACATGCACACGTATACCACACACCAAAAACCACCATTTAAATGCATGCTTCAGAATACTCGGCTAGCTCAGTTAGTAGAGCATGAAACTCTAAAAGTGTGTATACATCATGGTTTTGTGCCGCTGTCATATCCCCGTTATCTATTTCCAGCACATCCCATCACCCTCTGTTAACTGTATCCATTAGTTCTGACTTCCTATTTCCCATCCATTCCAGCTCCTAGCAACTTCTAAATTGCCTTCTGTCTCTGGATTTGCCTGTTCTAAAGACTGTATATAAATAGAATCAGACAGTGTGTGGCATTCTTATGCCTGTCATCCTCCCAGCATGTTTTCACGGCTGTGATAATTAATTTTATTGTCAACTTGGTGGGATTAGAATTGCCTAGAAAAAGAACCTCTGGCTATGCCTGTGAGATTTTTTAGATTAAATGAGTTGGGAAGAGGTACCTCAACTTCAGTTGGAACCATTCTGTGGGCGTGGGTCTGGACTAAATTAAAAGGAGAAAGCACCCTGAGCAGGAACACTCATAGCTCCATGCTTCCTGACTGTGTGGCCTGTGGCTTCAAGCTCTACCACCACATCCCCCTCCTTACTGGACTGTACCCTCCAACTGTGAACCCAAACAAACTCTTCCTTCCTTCAGTTGCTTTGGTCCAGTATTGCCACTCAAAAAGGCAAGCAGCTAATATAATATAATATAATATAATATAATATAATATAATATAATACAATATAATATGATATAATATAATATAATATAATATATGAAGGCCCATCCTTCTTGAAGCGCATGTCAGTACTCCCTGCCTTTCTATTGATGAATAATATTCATTTGTATGTGCATACCAAGCTTTATCTATTTCTCATTTGGCAGACATTGATTTGGGCTAATTCCACTTTTGCTGTTATGGATCATGTCTGTGTGAATGAACGTACATGCACACGTGTTTTTCATGAACATGCCTCAGGGCTTTTGAGTTTGCACCTGGCAGGGAAGTTGCACGGTATTTTGTGTTGACTATCTGAGGAACTGTCAGGCCACTTTCCATAGCTCTAAAGTGCATTATTATATTTGTCATGGCACTTGCCACCTTGCTTGTTCTCCAGCTGTTTCCTGTGGGTCGTGGTCCCCCGATAATGAGTAATACTAAAGGCACAGACCACAACCCACATTTATATGTTCTATTCATGATGTAGCCTAGTCCTGGAATACAGCCACAGCTAAGTGCATTGACTGAGTGGAAGGGAGGGTAGAGGACACACCAGCAGTTTGGAGGAGGATGCTGATGGAGAGCCAGCACTGCCGGATCACTAGGAGTCTCAACACTTGATCTTTCTAAGCTTGATGTTTTCATAGAAAGTCGTGTGACTTCCTGATGTCATAGTGAATTCTCATAATCCCAGTGTGTGAGCCTCACTGGGAATTCCAAGTCAACCTCAGTTATATCATGAAATGCTGCCTCAAAAATAAATAGATAGATAGACAGACAGACAGACAGACAGATAGATGGATGGATGATAGACAGACAGACAGATGGGAAGAAAGCCTAATCAGTGAAGAGCTTGCTGTGGCAATAGCTGCTCACTAAGTTACCCAGGTTGGCCATGAACTCACTTTAACCTCCCCAGACCCAGGTAAAAATCTGAGATCCTGGGGGTAGAGAGATGGCTCAGCGGTTAAGAACATCTCACACCCTCACACAGACGCATATAAAATAAAAATAAATAAATCATTTAAAAAATATATCTGAGATCCTAACCCCTCCCCATCAGCTAGGGAATATCTGGAAAGTTACTTCCTCATCTATAAACCTATTTTCTTACCTGAAGAGCAGGCACCTGAATAATACCTCCTTCTTAGAGTTGTTTTCAGGCTTAGATAAATTACCCAGATCAGTGAATTTAGAGCTGTCAGTAATCTGACCTGTCAGTAAGAGCCTGCAAATGTTAGTCTACAGTGGAATTATTTTCGAGGTCCCCCCCCCAAGTAAAATTGCATGTGACAAAAAGGAAGGATTTGTCGTGACTCCTGTCTAAGAAGAAATGCAGTCTGTCACGGTCGAGAGGCACAGCGGCAGTAGTGTGAGAGGACTAACCACATTGTGTCCACAGTCAGAAAGCAGACACAGACAGGAAATGCTCAAGGCCTGTCCGCAGCGACACACTTCTGTAGCAAGGCTCTACCTCCTAAAAGTTCCACAACTTTTCAAAACAGCGCCACCAGCTGGGGACATAGTGTTGAAGCACATTTCTCAGCCAAGTCACAACACACATCTGCCTGGAAACTTGGAGGCTTTGTGAATCTGAGTTAAAAGTCCAGATGTTTGGGTGATAATCCTAAAGTAATATAATTTGTGTAATGTTATTACTTCCAAAGTTGGGGGGGGGACAGCCTTTGAACATACTGCATATATGAACCCAATCACATATTTTAGAGTCTTTCTTAGTGTATGTGTTTATGTATACCCATATAGTCTATACATAATAATTTTAACACTCCAGTGTCAAGAAGTCTTACTTCACTAAAAATATCTTACAAGGGAAATGAGGAGATAATTCAGTCATGCCAACAAGACCTGAATTTGTTCCCCGTCACTCATGTAAAAAACCCAGGAATGGTGGTGCACACTTGTAGTCCTTGCATTGAGAATGTCAAGACAGGCAGATCCCTGGGGCTTGCAAGCCAACCAGTCTAGCCTAATCCAGTCCCAGGGAGAGACCCTGTCCCAAAAAAACAAGGTGGACAGCGCTGAGGAACAACACTGAAAGTGTTTCATTCACACATTTGCACATGTCCCCTTCCCTGCTCCAAAAAAAAAAAAATCTCACCATCTTTGTTCAAGTTGACCATGGCAAGACAGTAGTTATTACATGAGAATTACAACACTGGCATTTGGAAGGTCTTTCACTCATCCTTTGGAAAAATCAATAGTGTCGGTTGATTTGAAATAAGAAAATAGGAAGAATGCAGAGTCCCCAGAACGTAGAGTGAGCTTTTGGATTGGACCATCCGAGTTCCCTTACGTCCGTGTTGTTCTTGCAGTGTTTTCCTCACTGAGCCTTGGGCTGCTTCCTGAACGCTCTGCTACTCTGATGGTCTATGAAGATGTTGTCCAAATAGTGTCAGGATTCCAAGGTACGTTTCATATTGAAGATGAAAACAGTACTAAAATTTGGGCCAAACACTAACACTTTTTGAACAGCCTTCTTATTGGGTGGTGGCAACAGTCAATTCATCCATAGCTGGGATACAGTGTTTGTTGTCCCTGTGAGGCGTCTGTATTTCAATCATATTATAAGTTGACTGTAAAATTACTTCTTCCAGAACCATCCTTTAAGTTTATGTGGGAAAAGGAAGGGGCCTCCCTGCTCTGCTCCCCATCATCTCTCTGTCCTAAGAAAAGATTGCTCATCTTATTTGGGTCACTGTCCCAGTCTATGATGCCTAGAAGTCACTCACAGAGGTTGTGAGTATGTGGGTATGCGTTTTTTCTTGCCTGCCTTCTATTTTTCAATGTGTTTCATATTCAGTGTGAACCCTCACCTCACCCCAGACACATTTGGCTCTTAAGATATGCTAACATGGAAGGTTCTGGACACTTGCCCTCTTCTCCTCAGTCATGGGATTCAAGTTGGAAATAAGCCTCACACAAAATAGCCCTCTGTGCTGAGATCACTTTCTTCCATCAGAGCTAGAGAATCATCATTTTTCCTGGCGCTGCTGAGTGTTCTATAAGATTTATTTGTTGAGGTGCTTACATTTGGCCCTCATTATCCTAAGATTCAGTGTTGCAGGTTTGTATAAAAAATGTGTGGGCTGGAAATATGGCTCAGCAGTTAAGAGCAGCTGTACAGAGGACCAGCGTGCAGTTCCCAGCACCCACATCAGGCAGCTCACAACTGCCTGTAACCTTTGCTCCAAGAGATCCAACCCCGCCCTCTTCTGGCCTCGTGGGCACCTATACACACAGGTGCATACATCCACGCAGACACACATATGCATAAATAAAAGATAAGTCCTTTATTTAAAATGTATTACAACCAAACATATGTAGACCTTTATTGCTGTTACTCCCTCACAGAACAGTAAAACAGCTGCTTACATCCCACTTCCAATGTACTGGGTATGGTTTAAAGGGTCTATAGCATGTATCTCTGAACTCTGCAAAAAGCACTGTGCCATTTTTGTGAGAGACTGGAGCATCTCAAGATTTTCAATATCCTCAAGGGGTGCCCCACAGATATGCAGAGACTTTATTCTTTACTAATGCTACCATGCCATGCCCATCATTCTCTGTCACAGAGATCTATGTAGCTTTAGAAAATGAGGTATGTTCATTTATTCCTTCATTAGTGGGGGATGCAGGGAGATTCAAAAAGTTTAATATGCAGCTTCTGGTTTTAGAGGCTGATTTTGAAAAGAAATGGAAATGTCTGGCAGCTTTTATGACTTAGGCTTGGGAGAGAAAACAGAAACAGAGGTGCAGATTTTGGTGTCATTTCACAGTAAAGTTCTTGGTTTTTTGTTTGTTTTTCATAAAACGACAGCGCTAGGCCCAAGTCTTCCCTGACCTCTCCATGGCCTAAGTCCATGGCCCTTATTCTTACAGTCCACCTTCCATTAGCTCTGCTATAGTCAGAGTCACTTACAGCCTCCATATTGCCCAACCCCAAAGACATGAGTTACCTCTTCATCCTCTTGACATCACCATGTTCAGCAGAGGTAAGACGTTGGTCCCCTGTTTTAAAACTGCCTTCCCTTGTTTTCTTGACTCCATGCCTGAATTTTCTGTCTTGACTCTTGGTCACCCTTTGGGAGACTCCGGTGCCTTCTTTGGGCCCACATGACCCCCCTCTCCCTCTTCTAGGCCAGCCCACACAGGGCCCTGGGTTTCAGTGTTTTCTAAATATTCGTTGTTCCCAGCCCCTGTTTCCAGAGGAGCTTGGCCTCCTGGGTGGAGGCTCAGAGGTGGCTTGTTATCTGCCATCTCATCTTGGATGTCTATTGAGCATCTCCAACTTGGCATTTACACATTGAGCCCTTGGGTGAGTATAATTTGCTAGAACTTCTGTCTCGGCAAATGGCATGAACATGCACTATAGTTGGTCAGGCTGAGCCTTGCTAAGCTTCCTCTCCATCCTTATTGCCACCATGACTCCCCTATGTCCCTTCTGAGCACTGCAAGAGGTTTTTTGACTAATGATGTATTCCTGTTCTTGCTGCACCTCTGGTCTGGTCCTCAAAAGATTAAAATCGAAGCAGTTAAGTCAGCCAGCTTTGGTTCCTCAATGGTTTCTAGTTGTATATCAATAAAATCCAAACTCTTTATACTCAGGGATACACAATTTCCCTGGCCCTGAGTTTTCGGTGAGTGCCACAGTCATCCAGACATCATGGTTGGTTAGAAACTGGGCTTGGGGACAGCCCTTGAAACATGGGAGTTCCCCAAAGAAGCAAGCTCCTTGCGCCCATTTTCCCTTCACAC
>CABHPH010151519.1:0-43355 GCA_902168325.1 Peromyscus nudipes
AGCTTATATACCCTGTGGGAGTGGTCTTGAGCCTCTCTGGGGGAGGAGCTGTGTTTGGTGGGCTTTGAAGGGGCGGGTTTAGGGAAAGAGATAGGGGAGGGGAGTTGAGGTGGATCTTCCACCAGACTCCTTCCAAACATTCCAGACTCTTTGGGTATAGGGATGCCAGGGTGCCAGGGGCTGAGGTGGAGCTCCCACCCAAACATTTTGTTGTCAGCATTTTCTATACAATGCAGTATAACAATTATTTACGTAGTTTTTACAATGCATTAGATATTCTAATTAATATAACAATGATTTAAAGTCTGTGGAAAAAACAAGCAAAGTTATATATGACTACTATACCATTTTATATAAGGGACGTTGGAATTAAAATAGTGTGGTATTTGCAAGAAGCCCTGGAGTCAATACTCCATGAACACTGAGAGGTGACTATGATAAATAAGTTTATTTAATAAATGTACAGGGTACCTGCTCTCTGCTAGGCATCATACCCTTGACTTTGACATGGTGTGTTGAAGAGACAGGAAAAAGACAAATGCATGGATACAGTACAGGGAGTGTTCCAATAGGACCCACACGAGGTGCTGTGACAGATTGAGGAAATCTTGATGAGGTGCTAATCCAAGAGTTGGGAAAACTCAGAATACTTGGTGGAAGAAGTGATTTCTTTTTCTTTTTTTTTTAATTTTATTTATTTTGTCAGTATATATTAATTATATATAATAATGGCTTTCATTAGGACGTTTACTTCTGTGGGGGAAATGAAAGATTTAATTTTTTTTGTGTTTATTAATGTTTTCCACCTTGTATAGAAGTGCACTGTGTGCATGCCTGGCACCAGCAGGGGCCAGAAGAGGGCACTGGAGGGCACCAGATCCCTTAGAAGTGGCGTCATGGAGCTGCCTCCAGATCTTCTGCAAGTCCTCTTAACTGCTGAGCCATCTCTCCAGCACCAGGGCTTCTTTTTGACACAGAGTTTCAAGTATCCAAAGCTGCCTCCAAACTCGCTTATGTAGCTAAGGGTAACTTTGAACTTCTGTGCCTCCTGCCTCCACCTCCTGAGGTATTATAGGCATGTGTCACCTACTTTACAAAGTGCTGCAGATTGAACCCAGAGCCTTGGGCATTTCAGGCATTCCAGGCACTTAACTGCAGATCTACATCCTTGGTCCTGGAAAAGTGATTTCTAGTGCATACTATTCTGAGTTTTATTAACCTCTTTTCTTTCTTTTTTTATTCATTTAAATTTTTTGCATTTTACATACCAACCACAGATCCCCCTCCCATCCCTCCTCCCTCTCCCCTGCCTCCCCCCTCTGTCCCACCCCCTATCCATTCCTCCAAAACGGTAAGGCCTCCCCATGGGGAGTCTGCAAAGCCTGGTAAGTTCAGTTGAGGCAGGACCAAGCCCCTCCCCTGTAGCTAGAGTTTTCCTGCCTGGCCCACGGTCAGGATAAATCTCTCTCACCCGCCAGTCCCACAGCCACTCAGACTCAATCAAGTAAACACAGAGACTTATATTGTTTACAAACTGTATGGCCGTGGCAGGCTTCTTGCTAATTGTTCTTATATCTTAAATTAATCCATTTCCATAAATCTATACCTTGCCACGTGGCTCGTGGCTTACCGGCATCTTTACACTCCCCGCTGTATCAAGGCTGAGCAAGGCATCTCTCCTTTCAAAGCCCATCACAAATGCAGCTAGATTTGTTTCCCTGCACTGCCTCCTGCTTTCCCTGGGCCTTCATTATCTTTTCAACCATGCCACAGCCGAGCTTCAGTAGATACACTGCAGCCTCCAAGAGGACAACAGCCCTGTCTATTTTGCTTCCTGAAACATCCTAAACAATGCCTGCCTCCTAACGGGTGATTAATTGATACATCAATACATGAGTGGATAATTTTTTATCTTACATTGTCGGGACACAGTAAATTAGTAGTGAAAGTAATATTTTAAAAAGATGTAACCTCTAGGAGTCAGGCAGAGAGATGGCTCAGTTAGTACCAGAGATTGAATCCCCAGAACCCAAGTAAAATGCTGGATACAAATCCATGTCCCTGTAACACCAGAATTAGGTACAGTGGACCTGCTCTGTTACTCCAGCAAGAGAGTGAGAGTCCCTATCTCAAGGCAATAAGGCACAGAGAGAATGAGGAAGACCTTTGGTCTCTGTATGTGTGTGCACATATGTACACATGTGTATGTAGCACATACAGATCACAATACATAATACAACCATAACTGCTTAATTTCCCATCACTTCTCATCTCCTTCATCTTACCCATTTATTTATTTAATTATGTGTTTATGTGTGTGTTTTGTGTGGGAATATGCATATGAGAGTGAAAGTGCCTGCAGAGTCTATAAGAAACCATCCAGTCCTGAGGAGTTGGAGGTATAGTTGGTTGTCAGCCACCCAACATGTATACTGAGAGCTGACCGCCACTCTTTTATTATATACTCCAGCAATTCTGAAGATGAAGGAGACTAGTCATGAGGCAGAGTGGTGAAAGGAAGGGACAAAATTTGGGCTATGATCAAAGTACATGAATACTTACATGAAAATGTCATAATAAAACCCATTATTTTGTACAATGAATATATGCTAATGCTAAAAATAGGATGTTAATGCCAGGCACAAATAAAGGAGATATGTGAACTGACACCCAAACACGATTTGAAAGAGCCAGGCAATCAAAGGTATTCAAGATCATTCCAGGGTAGAGGACTCAGAGAATACAGACTCTGAAGAAGGGAACATCCTCACTTACTGAAAATAGTGAGTGAAGGTAGAATAATGCTTCTCACAAACCTTTCTTCATTTTCTTCCCCACTCCAGGTATCCTGCTTCTTCTTTTCCTGTTCTGTGAACTCAAGCTACCTCTGCCTCAGGACCTTTAGATATGCTGTTCTTTGTTTGAGTATTCTCTTCAATCCAGTCTTCCCATGGCTGACAACTTTGCATGATTCAAGGTTCAGTTTAAAGTGAAACTGCTTGGGGAGACCATCTCTGGGTGTGTTTACTTCTTAAGACTTCTATAATAAAATAACATTAGTGAGTGTCTGAAACACAGAAAATTATAACATCTTTGGAGAGCCAAAGTCTGAAATCTAAGTATTAGCAGTGTTGTTTCTCTGGAGGGTCTGGAGAATATATTCTTGCTTCTTCTAACTTCTGGTGGTCCAGGTGTTCCATGGCTCTGGCAGGTCCACTCTAGTTTGCCTCCATCATTATGAGGCTGTTCTCTGTGTCCCTTCTCTGTATATTGTCTTCCTTTTGTTCTCTTATAAGGATGCTTGTCATTGGGTTTAAAGCCCATCCTAATCCAGGAAGATATTTTAAGGTTTTTTTGTTTGTGTGTGTGTGTGTGTGTGTGTGTGTGTGTGTGTGTGTGTGAGTGCGCACGTGCGCATGCGCTATGTTGTATATGTGGAGGTCAGAGGACAACTTTTGGGAATAAGCCAGGTCTTACCTTCCACAATGTCATTCTCAGGGATCATCCTCAGGGCATTAGACTTGGCAACAAGGTCATCCATTGCTGAGCTAACTTGCAGGCCTTCCAGGAAGGTTTCCTGTTGAGATCTTTACCTAAATTATCTCTAAAAATCATCCTATTCTAAATAAAGCCACATTATAAGGCTTGAAGTGGACATGTTATTTTATGTTTTATTTTTTGGGGAAGAGGTTGCTATTCTGTTCACTCTATAATCTTTTTGCCCCTCTTCTCTCCTCCCATTCTCCTACCCACCCTACCCCTCCTTTTTCTCCATTTTCCTCTCCTTTCTTCTCTTCTCCCCTTCCCTCTTATTCTCCCTTTTATCCTCTCCCATTTCCTTTCCCCTTTCCATCCCCCACTCCCTCTGAAATACTTTGTAAGTTACATCATGGAGTTTCCCTGACATCCTCCAGGGCAGGCAACTCAAAAGTCTCTGTCCTGCAAACGTAGGAGCAAACCTCTCGGTGCATCTTATCTAACATGGATCTTCAGTTTTCTGTGGAGTCTTGACAGAAGACCATTAAGCTTCTGTTGAAGCTGGGTGCTGAGGAAGTTCGCTTGTAGGCTACTGAAAATTCTGGAATAACTAGGCTTTCTTGTTTCTTCTCAGAGATTATTTCAAAAGCACAGTAGTATGTGGGAGCCCACAGAGGTTTCCTAGTGAGATCTGAGCTTGCTTTACTCAGCAGAGCTGCATTAGGGGATGGCTTGACCATGTGCATGGTCACCAGGTGTTTGGAATGTTCTGCACTTGGCTGTGCTGAGGGGAAGGTCTTTTGCTCCACCCCTTGGCATTCCTTTAAAAGCCATTTAGCAGAGACAAAAGGGGCCAGTGAGTTTTGACCCAGGCCGTCCTGAAGCTATTCTGTATTTCTGTCTCTCTACCTCTCTCACTTCTCCCTCCTCAAGAGTATCCTGGGAGAAAAAAGTGGGAGCTGGTCTCCCACAAATGGCACCGGAACAGGGACCTGGACTTGGTGAAAGGGGGTTAGATGTCCCTGTGGGAAGTTGGGGCATGCCTGATTATGGAAATTAAGGTGGGAGTAATCTATTTTCGGGAGTGAAAGGGGCTGAAAGATGCCCTAGTGAGGCTGCAGTGTATATTTCTCTCTTTCTAGGTTTCTTTTTTTCCCTCTCTCTCTTAAAATTCTATCTATAAAAATTAAGAAAAAAGTAAGATAGTGTAGGAATATAGTGTAGAAAAACGTAGAAAAGTAGAATGTAGTAATATAACAAAGAAAACTTAGAATAAGATAAGCAACAAGACAGAGGACTATTTTTCTAACTATGGGGCTAGGAATGCAAACTGGGAAAAATCAGAGGAAAAAAATCTACCAAAGAGGAGAAAAAATGGGCAGGAAAAATTCC
Source organism: Peromyscus nudipes (assembly GCA_902168325.1). NCBI lineage: Eukaryota > Metazoa > Chordata > Mammalia > Rodentia > Cricetidae > Peromyscus > Peromyscus nudipes. The sequence goes on from CABHPH010151519.1 coordinate 4,870, forward strand.
TATGGAAGCTTTTGGCCTGGGGACAGTCCCAAGTGGCAGAGGAAACAATTTTCCCTGAGGCAGATGCAGGAGAGACAAAACCCTCTGCTCTGCCAGCAGTGCCCGAGGAAACTTGTACAACACCATTCAAAACAGGGTCTGTTTCCTCTTGGCCCTGAAGTCAGAAGTTTAGAGAACAGAAGTCTTGGGAAAACTTGGTAGTCTTTCTCTCTCAAGCTTTCTTGGGAAAGCTTTCTTGGGAAAAAAAAAAAAAACTTAGAAATCTCTCTCTCCTAAAAAAAAAAAAAAAAAAAAACTTTTCAGGTCTTTCTCAAATTTCTCTTTCTGTTAGGACAAAATTTAATTCACCTGGAAGTAACATCTATGGGAAATCACTTGTGGTTTGATCTAAGAAAAAACAAAAAGACCTCTTGGAACTAGGCAAATCCTCTCTGCTAGCCCTGTCTCTTTCAAGCTAATATTAGAAAAAGAGCAGCCAGAAATTCACCTGCAGCTAGAACCTAGCCATAGATACTCAGGAAAGCGCAGGCAGAGAGCTTCAAAGAGCGAAGTGATGCAGACTCCTCCCTGACCTGGAGGGGCTGCTGCCTGCTGTGTCTGAGGAGGAGACAAGCCAAGCCAAGCCAAAAATCTGGGAAAGAATCTTTCTGAAAGGGCTGTGAAAAAAGCTTCATTTTAAGTGCTTTCGTTCTTTCACTAACCCAGTAAAAGCAGAAGAACGAGTCCTGAAGGAATTTTGCTTCAGGCACAAAAGTGCCTGCTTGAATATGAGCAAGTGGACTGGTACAACTGAGCTCCGGGGACAGTATCAGGAAAGAAAAATACCTATCAATGCCAGCTCAGGGAAAACAGAAATCTCTCGATCTCCTATGGTAAAAAAACAAAAATCTTGACTCAAAAATCTTCCGTTGCAAAAAGCAAAATGTAAAAACAAACCCTGTAAAGGGAACCAGAATTTTGCTCCCAGACCCAAAAGGAATTATGGGAAATGTAGTCCATAAGGTCATTCGTAACAGTGGGCTGATGTAGAGAAATGCACTATGGGAAATGTAGTTTTTCAGATCAAAATGGGGGTACTCCCCCAAAACACTGTTTTTTTCAGCTAAAAATGAAGTCCCCGCCAAAGTGTTGCTAGAATGCTTAGAGTTACTTCCCAAAACCAAGAACAGCCAAACAGTTGCCTCTTGTTTATCAACAAGCCATTTTGAAACCCTTTAGAAAACAAGGGAAAATGGTCCTTACACTGAGAAGTTGTTTTGGGTGTGAAAAAAAAAACTTACAGGATTGAATTGTGCTTAGGATTCAAGAGAGAAACGTTGACATCATTAAAAAATGATCATGGTAAACTTAAAAAAGATGCTTTAAAAAATTAAAAAGGGAAGAAATTTGTACCCTTAAAAGCTTGCTGACTGAGAGTTTGGTGAGGATTGTGGAACAGAGGAATGTCAGCTGCAATGAAAACCTGAAAAGAATGGAGCTCAGAGCCACACCACTTTTGTCTGATTAGTGGCAAATCAATGCAGGCTCCTTTAAGAGAAAGATAGTGCCTAATAGCAGCACAGGGAGTTTTTTCTAAGAGCTTTACAGCAGCTCAAAATGGTAATTTAATCCTCGCCCTGAGGCGAGGCTTCTACTCTAACTAAGTGAAGCATTCAGGGGAGCTGCAATGAGTTGGGCAAAGGGACAGCCTCTGATTGGCAACCTGCACTGTGCACACTCCTACCGGTTCTGGAACAGCTAGAAGAGCCAGTGGGAAAAGTGACTTTGGGGAAGTGGCATTGTCCTGAGAGTGTTACAGCCCCCCAGCAGCAAGTGTTACAACTCTATAGTGACAGCACTCCCTAAATCCTAGGGTTGAGGGAGAGCCATTGATGAATTAGGCTGTTACAACTGTCAGGAGAACTTTCAGAATGATATCAAAGCTGACTATAAACTCTGAACTTTACTATAAACTCTGAACTTTAGAAATGATTTGAGTACTTCTTGTCTTGTTGATAGTTTAGTTAAGAAATTTCTCCTAGATGTTAGTTAAGAAATCTCTTCTAGATATATGCTAAAGTTTGTAAAATAGAGTTTGCTCTTGAATATAAGTTTTTAAGAAGTATAATAAAAGGTGTAAAATGTGTATAGTGATGATATTTCAGTTCAGAGATTTCTTCTAGATGTTTGCTAAGATTTATAAAGTAGTCATATAGAATGTAAGTTTATATATGTATGGTGTTGTAGGTTTGTAAGAAGTCTAAATACATATAGTAAATAGTCATGATAGTTGTAAATATGTAATGTTCATACTAGAATTACGTTGATGTTAATGAACCAGAGTTTGGTGAAGCTAAGGGAATCCTTAAATTTGATGTAATTTATCTGAAGCGGTTTGCATCAAGAGTTTTGAAAAGAGCTTGGCACAGCTTAAGGTTGTTATAGACATCTTAAGACCCATTTCAAAAAATATATGTGATTTTTATCATTCTCTACTCCTGTACTGGGAGGTGTGGGAGCTATGGAGATTGCTGTAGATGGTTGTAAGCTCAATAGGAACCTAGGCCAGAGCTGAGTTAAGCTCAGTACCCCCTCCCGCCAGAGGCTGAGAGCCAGAGATGGGCAGCTTTCTCCTGATGGCTTCCAACCTAATACAGAGTATGCTTGATGGAAAGCATATATCTATGACGGGTAATGGAAGTAATAATTAGGGAGAATGACCTAAGACAGACCTCAGTCTATCTGAGGGGCCTGAGGAGCCCTTTAAAAATTAAGAGGAGGGACCTGTGGGAGCCTACAGAGGTTTCCTAGTGAGATCTGAGCTTGCTTTACACAGCAGGGCTGCATTAGGGGATGGCTTGACCACATGCATTATTATCAGGTGTTTGGGATGGTCTGCACTTGGCTGCGCTGGGGGGGGTGTCTTTTGCTCAACCTCTTGGAATTCCTTTAAAAGCCGTTTAGCAGAGACAGAAAGGGCTGGTGGGTTTTGACCAGGCCCTCCGGAGGCTATTCTGTATTTCTATTTGTCTCTCTCCCTCTATATTTCTATCTAAATATTTCTTACTTCTCCCTCCTCAAGAGTACCCTGGGAGAAAAAGTGAGAGCTGATCTCCCACAGTAGTATGACTACCCCTTGGTCTTTCTTGTTAGTCTCAACACATGTTCTGTTCTAATAATCAAAGAAAACTGGGACCAGAAAGAGAGTATTTCATATGTAGAGTTCTGGGGTCACCTAGCTACCCAAACGATGGCTTCACACTATTAGTCTCTCTTCTGACTTCTGTTTTGCTTCTTTGAGACAGTCTCAGTATGTAGCCTATGCTGGTGTTGAGCTCACAATCCTCTTGCCAGATGTTGGCATTAGTTTATACCCATAGTACCCTGAACACACCTTATCTCATCAGATGCTCAGATTAGAGGTGTGTTCTACCTTGCCTAGCAGGCACACAATTCTGTCAATACTGAGCCTTAGGGTTTGCCAAAGCAGAAGAGATGATGCTGGTGAGGTGAGCAGGGACCAGGCCATGAAGGAAAAACATATTTACCCGTATTACCAAAAGTATGCAGATCATGTTCAAAGTCAGGTGGATGTGGTACTCAACTTCTGGCAATTCATCCACAATTTGTCAAACAGGAAACTTTCAATTATAAGGTTTAATTAACAGTATGCTTTTATTGTTTCTATTTGAGCAGAAGGCACATGGGAACCATAGTGCAGGTTAATGAACAATTGATAGGAATTGGTGCTTTCCCAGTGTGCCACTTTAAATCCGTACAGTTTTGTATTGAAATTCTATGCCTCGTCTTTAAGAAAGCATGATAAAGCCGGGCGGTGGTGGCGCATGCCTTTAATCCCAGCACTCGGGAGGCAGAGCCAGGCGGATCTCTGTGAGTTCGAGGCCAGACTGGGCTACCAAGTGAGTTCCAGGAAAGGCTCAAAGCTACACAGAGAAACCCTGTCTTGAAAAACCAAAAAAAAAAAAAAAGAAAAAGAAAGCATGATAAATTTCCCCTTTACTCTATACTATTTCTGAGATTGTTTTGATACAAATAATTTTGTCCCCTACCTTTACCTTATAGAATAAAATGGATGCTCCAAGGGCAGTCCATGTGTTTCTTGTAGCTTCTTAAATCTCAAGTTCATACTTCTCAATTCTAGAAATATTTCCCAGTCCTCATGAAATTATCTCTCTTGTCCAAGGGCCACCTGGATTCAGGGGTGTCATGTAACTGAGTCAGTGTCACAGACCTCATGTGTGCGGGGGTGGGGGGGAAAGATTTGAACATAGGTTTCCCAAGGATTATTTCTAATACCTAAAAGCCCTGCAAGTTCTGGGAATTTCTATAAGGAGCATAGTGTGGTGATATATTGTGTTCCCCAAAATATTGTGCATACTAATAAACTTAGCATAGTATACTACCTTGCCATACTACAGGCTTAGAGAATAATAAAAAGGATAAATACTAGTATGCAATCATTTATAATTCATGCATTAGAGTAGTATAGCCAATTAGTAATGCTGATCTGAGGAAAAAGTTTTGACACCACCAAGTATTTGGAAATTCAATGTTCATAAATCACAGTAAGATGATGGAAAAGCAGGGCCAGTATCTTGTTGTACAAAATATTTTGTGAGTTGGCACAACAGCCTTTCACATCAGACTATTGGTTTTGGGTGGCCCACATGCTCAAACCCCTCCCCAAACTCAAGTTGATACTGTGTATGCAGAGTCGGTGATACTTCAAATCGAAGTTCTCACCTTTTTCTATCCTCCCTGTGCCAGGCCATGTCTCAGCAATTTCTGCCTTTAAATTTCAGTATCTAAACCATACTTGTGCCTGGAATGTCCTGAGAACAAGAGCCACATACCAGTCCTTTATGGTCAGAAATAAGTTTGTGATCATCTTCAGATCTCTGATGTTTTGGTACAAGTTCCTTTATAAGCCAGGAGGACACCAGGTGAGAGTATGCAAATGATCAATAACTCCATCTTGGCAGGCACCAGTAGCTGCCACTGAGCCAGGGGAAGGAACATTTACCTTGCTGCTGTCCTTCATGTGCCAAACTTAGCTGCCACCCCTGAAGGTGGGCTTTCGGAAGGGCTCTTCAGAGTACCACAGAAAGGTGGTTGTATGCATCCTAGGGTTCGGAGAAGACAATTGGTCTCTTACATATTTGTTCTCATTTTTATTGAATCTGTATGCCTTCTCTTTTCTGCTCAGCTGGGATGCCTGGGAAGACATTTAGCTCTGACTGGCAAGTGCTTACTGTTTCTGGCTTTGAATAGACTTAAATAGACTCTAATAGGGAGTCTATTTTTTTTTTGTTTTCTGGGGCTCTAGTTTTATCACACAGGTTAAAGCATGCACACAAAAAGTCCCAACTTCATTATGCTTCAGTCACAGGCAGAAATTTATAGCAAGAACCCAGATGTTTGCAGCTCATGCCAGGGTATTTTGATCCTAATGCAACAGAGCTCACATTCTCAAATTGGAAAACAGTATTCAGAGGAGTTGACTTCAGAGTTTTCAGGTTTCCAGGCCAAGTGATGGGTTTCTGGATCTATTTTGGGAGATTCTTCCCTCATACCTTTTCCTCTTCACCTTCTGAGTGCTCTGTTCCTTTCCTGGAACTGGGTCTATGCTATGAAATTCCCATTTTTCTGCACACACTGTTTTAATCATCTTTTTGGAGGACAAAGAAATCTCTACAATTTTGTACCTTAATTCTTGCTTTCCGTACTCTTAAGTTTCTTTCTGTTGATTGTGCTTCAAACATTCAAATAATACTAGGCGTGACTCTCCTTTCTTAGATACTGGATAGATTCTGTGCCAAATGCATTCTGTGTATTATCTCTTTTGATTCTCTGGACACCCTCTCAGGAAAGTACTGTTATTGCTTCGTTTTACAAATGGGGTATTTTGAGGCTTATAGGTGAACTGGCTTCTCAAGATTACAAAGTGGTAAAAATGGACTTCAGTTCCTGGTGATTTGTTTTTTTTTTTTGAGTCAGTAGCATTCGAGCACACACGTGTGTATTGTTCATATGCTTGTGTGTACACCTGAGCGGGTGTCTGTAGAGGCCAGAGGTTGACATCAGGAAACCTTCCTCAATTGCCTATTGCCTTTCTTTCTTTTTTCTCTCTCTCTTTCTTTCTTCCTTCCTTCCTTCTTCTGGCCTCCACAGGCACTGGGGATGCATGTGATGGTGCATATACATACATATAGGCATATGCTCATACACATAAGATATAAATAAATGTTTAAAGAATGTTTTTGTCAAATGTGGGATTTTCTTCCTCCAGTTTCATTAGGAAGACAGTAATGTTCATAGCATGTACCAAGTACCACAGTGCTTTATAGTTATAAATTATAACTAACTCATTTAATTTTATTTGAAGGATTGTGTGCTGGCATCCCCATCCTAGATTTTTCTCCTGGTGCCTATTTCCTCATGAGTGGCTAAGTCCTATTGATTCTGCTTCATTAATATTCTTTATAGCCAATTGTCAACGTGTACTGATTTCACCACTGTTTTGGTTCAGGTTTATAACAGTTCTCACCTGTAGTATTGTAGCAGCAGCCACCCCTGGCTTTGAGAACAATGCTGAGAAATAACTCCTTGACCTCCCCATTACCAGAAAAAAACTTACTTACTTACTTTATGTATTTATTTATTTATTGACAATATTTTCCTATGAAGGCTGGACTGGAACTCACTATGTAGATCAGGCTGCCCTTGATTTACTTATCTTCCTGCCTCATCCTCCAGATTGGGATTATAGGAATGCACTGATACTCCCAGCTCTGAAGGCTTCTCTTGGTTGCTACTAGTCTTGCTGTTTTGGTTTTTAGTCTTTATTATTCTCTATATTCCATGGAGTAATTTCTCACTTTAAGTCTTGAGTCCAAATTAATCTTCAGGATTTGGCTCTCTTCTGTTACTGATCATATGGAAGGAGTATTATTAACTTCTGGGAGAGGAGGGTATAGATTGGAACTCCCAATGTGCTATAAATAATTTCCCTGTGGTTACTTAGAAGTGATTCCTGGATTCCTCATGCTCTTTCAAAGCCCAAATGAGGCTGAGAACTTCACCCAAGCAAAGGAGTCTGGGAAAATTGCAGTTTCTGTCTGCATGTTAGCCCCTACCAATAGCTCTGCAAATGGGAAAGGACATGAAGAAAAGAAACTCGTCTTGCATGAGACTCTCAGCTTTTTCTCAAGAAAAGGCCAGTGAGTGATGAATAATACCCTGAACATCCAGAAGCACCAAGCTCAATGTCACTATCAACTCTCTCCAAGTCATACTTATTCCCAGGTAATGGCTCAGTTTTAGGCTCAGTTTCCCAGACCATTTAAATGGAGAGGGGGCAAAACTGTCCCCAACACCCAAAGTGCAATATTACTAAAGAGATTTATATTTTCACATTGATATAGAATATAAATACTGTAAATGTCCTCCACTCTGTTAGCCTTTTTTTTTAGAGCTATAGTTAATGGGCTAACTTTCTGTCTTGCCACTTTATCAAGTTGATGGAACTGTTTAATGAAACCCATGGAGATTGAGCAATTTAGTCTAACGGTCAGTTGCAACCCTTGATGTAAGTAATTTTCAGCAATACTGTATGCATCAAATGTCCAACCTGCCACTGGTTATCAATATCCATTATGCTTTTGGTTGGCTCGAACCATTAATAATATGTCGGATTAAGCAATTAGGCTGTCTCTACTTGCCAGAGGAAATTGTTTTTCCCTAACTGATGATATTGGTTTTGTGGCTGTGCAGATAAGTACTTGGTCAAAATGTTTGGCACCTTCATAGCTGGGGAGTCACTTTTTTGATAGGTTAGGAACAAGAACTGAAATTGAAGGGGCTAAGAAGAGCCTACAGATAATTCCTAAGAAAAGCATTTTAGCCACTTCTTCTTTATAAAATAGGAACACTTAATTACTTCTGGTCCTCTAGCAAGGAACTTCATTTGGTGTGTCACTCAGCTGGGAACACATGCCTCCGTGGAGTCCAGCTAAACAAGAACACTCAAGTTTTGATTGGAAATGTGAACAAACAGAGATTCCATAGGAAGCTCATGAGGAGCACTTTTGGGGGTTTTCCATTTTTTTCACTCTTTGAAAAGAGCAGATGGGAAAGAGAAGAGAAGGGGAAGAGGTCAGTGGAAACACATTGTGAACCCTAGTTTATATGGTTTGTTTTGGGGGCTGTCAAGGTTTTCTTCTGGCCTTATGCTTTACCATTTGCATTTCATGTAACCGTATAGGAGCTTGTGGCTTCCGACAACCCCAAGTTTATGGAACTTACTCACTTTGCCTGCCATGTCCTTCTTTCCCTCTTCACTTGTTTGCACATAGTGATCCATTTGGAAATTTCATTTGGGAGCCACTTCCAAGGAACCTTTCAACAGGAACCCCACCCTTTATGATTCTGCATTTACTCAAAGTGTTCCTATTATTCTGTCATCAGTACATTTACTAATGAAGGGACTCTACCCAGCTCAAGCATGGCAAGTATGGCTCTGGTAGGCCTTCTCCCCTATTCTCTCTGTCTTGCTAAAAACTTAGATTACATTCCTAATGGTAACCTTCAAGGTCTATTCCTCCTCCTGAGGCTGACTACCAAGCTCTAGCTATCAAAATATTGAAGTCTAGCAATCAACTCCCCCCCTCCATTTGGCTCACCCAATTAAAACTAGACACCTCATCCTAAAACAGGGTTTCAAAGCCTTGTATCTTTATAACCTGCCACGTTTGTCTCCTTCCTGTCCAGGGCCAGTCCTTTGTCCTCGAGGACAAATAGGACTGCCCCCTCTCCCTTGCCCTTTTTTTTCTCTCTCCCCTGTTCCCTTCCCCTTCTCCCTCCTCATCTGTCTCCTGTCTTTGTCCCTTATCCATGCCTTCTGTCCCTCTGGGACAAATAAACCTCCTTTGTGCTGAGAACTTGGTCTTGGGGTGTCTTGAGCTGACTTCGAGGTTCCCTACACTAATGCATTGATTTTATGCTGCTTTAAAAGTTTGTTTCCACTCCCACTGAAGAAATATGAATATAACACACAAAACACACTTAAGCCAAATGAGGGGTAATCAGCAACAAATCACCCATAACCTTAAAGGTAACCCTTTGGTGTGTATCATTTATTCATTCTTTTATCAACTATACATTGAGCAATGATTTATTGTCCCACGGGTAAGCTTTGGAAGTATAATAGTAGACAAAACAGTGTCCATGGAGCTTATAATCTAATGAGGATTTTTCCATTATCACAAAATTAAACATGCAGTGCCAAATTGTTTTACATGCTATGACACAAAGATTCGCTCTGCCACAGAATGTTTAAGAAAGTGAATATCAATCTGGCACTAGATATAAGGAGGACATTTCTGACAAGGCACTTTCACTAATCATCTGGCTGAAGATGCTTTTTACTCTACTTAGAGATCACGGTAGGCGAGGAGAAGTTCTCCAGTGCTGGCCGCAGCCAGCTTTCCGTCTTTTAGTATTTGGCAGCAGCGATGGTGGCAGTAGGTGACAGAAGCAGTAACAACTGGCACCGACACGTGCTCTAGTCTAGTCTCTTTGTAGGCCTTGGATCCTGGCACTCAGCCTTCCAAGTGTTACACTCTGCATGCAGGCCTTGGGTGTGGTGACCTTTGGTTCCCATAAGAAGCCCGTGTTAGAGCTCTAAACCTGGGCCCTGAGACCCTTGGGTCTGAAGACTCGACGACATGTTTCTGAAACGCTTCTGGTCATCCGAACCTTTAGTTTTCTCTTCACACAGCCTTTGTGTCTGCAGCCTCATCTCTCTGCCCTCTTTCTGCTCTGGCTGCTTTTGAACTGTGTATGTACTGTCTTCAGCTGTTAGTCAGTTGCCTGCTTTGCAGCTTTTACAGTGTGGCCCGAGAACTGCTCAGCTATGACCACCTCCGTCCTCACGCCTATGCTGTTCTGCTGCCTCGGCCCTTCTCTGCTGCTGCTTCTCCCGTGTTGCCAGCTCAGCTTACACTACTAAAAGTAAAAAGAAACAACTACTCCAGAGAAGTCACTATGGAGCCTGATGTTGCAACATCTGGAATGGCAGCAGAGGAGACTGTTTCCCAACCAACTAACCCATTGACTTATTATGTGAACCTAAGCAGCATGCCTGCATAGTCCTAGAAGGGTGTTTGGACCAATTGGCCATTTATTCAGGCCAATCCCAATCTTGCCATTTCGCATTAATCACAGCCCTGGAGACTTGTGTTTTGGACCAATCACAGCCTTGTCTTTTAGTACTAGTCACAATAGTCCCTCTTCTAGATCACCAGGGACAGTGCTCCCACTCTGGCTGAGGTGGAAAATGTTGCACAGTCATCTAAAGTTTATTTAGCCTTGCAGTAGAAAAAAATGCTCCAAATAGCTTCAAACAGCCTTGGCTGAGACTGTCTTCAGGAGCTGGGGAAATCAGCTGTGATCATCTTATAGTTTTCCCAAAACATCCCTGGAGTGTTCCAGAGGTCTGGTGCTGGCATAATGGTGGTCCAGCTGGCTAAGGCTGCCAGGGCAGCAAAGAGAGAGTCCAACTGCTGCTCATTAGGCAGTTAAATTTCCGTTTCCCCATTGCCTTTGATCGTGTACAGGGAAGCAAGCTTTCCAAAGTGTGCTTGCCGTGTAAACATAAAGAACTTACCATAAAAGCTAATAATGATTTTAACAGTGCTGACAGTGCACACCACCTGCCCAGTGCCCCAGGGAGATGTGAGTTCCCTTGAACTGTCTCAGCCATTTGCATTGCAATATCAAAGATGATTAAGAAGTGTTCAGGTCAACCTTGGGAAGGAGCAATTGGGAAAAGGAAGGTGAGGAGGAAAGATTTTTCTAAATAGAAGTGACAGTATATTACTGAAAGAGGATATGGGATGATTGAGGACAGGGGTGACAGACTATGACCGGAACATTTCTAGGTTTTGTAAATGAAATTTTATCTGATGACACTGTGCTGATTCATCTACTGATGATCTCTGGTTGCTTTGGTGCTAGAATTGCAGAGCTGAGAATTTGCAGTGCAGAGCTCTTCCCACAAAGACCATATGGCCCTATTGGAAGACCTAAAATATTTGTTCTCTGTTCTTTTACAGAAAGTGCTTGCTGAAACTTTTTCTGAGACCTCAAAGCGAAGGTGACAAGAAAAGAGGAATGTGAGAAATGGTGAGGCTGAATATTAGGTCAGACCCAGACAGATGCTACAGGGTTTTAGTTATAATCTTTAAGAATAATGGAAAAGAACTGAACAGTTTTAAGCAAGAGTCTGAAAAGAGCTGTCCTGCAACTGGTTGTTAATGTTTTTGTTTATTTGGTTTTGAGACAGTCTCCTGGAGTCCAGATTCACCTTGAAATTGCTATCTAGATGAGGATGACCTTGAACTTCTGAACCTCCACATCATGTTTAGTTTTGTGAAGTGCTGGGGATGGAATTCATGGCCCTGTACCTATGAATGCTAGGCAAATAAGCACCCTGCTAACTGAACTACATCTTCAGCCATTGGTCTTGGCTTTTATTTGACAGTTCATCTTATACAACCTCCTATCATTTAATCATATATTTTCCAACAATACATATATTGATTTATTGCAACTGAGAATTTTACGTATTTTTGAAATTATGTGTGTTCAGAAGAGAATATCCTTGTGCATACTGTTAATAATCCCTTATGATATCATGCTAATTGTTGTTTCATTGAATTTCAGAGGCTTTTTCTTTTCTTATAGCTATTGTCTTCCAAAAGCAGCATTTTTTTTTGCCACTAGCAAGGTATGAGTGTGCCTGACTTTGACATTCTCATGTGACATATAAATATATTTGGTAATTTTATATAGAAAAATAATGCTTATTGTTGCTTTAATTTTCACTTGTGATTGTTAGAGAGCAGGGCTTTTCTATGTCTTCTTTAAAAAATTTATTTATTTATTATGTATACAGTGTTCTGTCTGCATGTATGACTGCAAGCCAGAAGAGGGCACCAGATCTTATCGTAGATTGTCGTGAGTCACTATGTGGTTGCTGGAAATTGAACTCAGGACCTCTGAAAGAGCAGCCAGTGCTCTTAACCTCTGAGCCATCTCTCTAGCCCAGAGCATGGCTTTTCTATCTCATGTGCATTTCTTCTTTTGTAACTGCTTATTCATAGCCTTTGCTTATTTTTCTATTGGTCTATTTAGCTTTTATTATTGATTTTTATGAGTTGATTATATATTGAGGAGATTATTCGTTTATAATCACACTGTGAATATTTTTCCAAGCTTGTTTTTCAGTTTTAAGTTTTATTTGTGGTATTTTTGACAGAATATATACATTTACAGCTAACAAATCATTTTTCTTTGGATTTTCTGAGCTTGGGGCTATGCTTGGTAAGACTAACAGCACAGAGATTATATAACAGTAACAGTATATTTCATACACTTGAAACTATAGTTCATTTATTTTCATCTTTAATTCACCTGCTATTTATTTTGGTGCAGCACCAGATAGAAATTAAATGGCCTGATTTTCAGAAGGGAAAACTCTTTGAGGAAAGGAAGAAAAACTGCTCAGAAAAGCAGGGAACTTTTGGTTTGAAACCCCACACACTGTATGTAAGAAAATGATTCGAGACCTTTGCTTTTCTCTTCCTTCCTTCCTTCCTTCCTTCCTTCCTTTGCTGTGGGATGTTCTGTATGACAAATATGTTAATAAATAAAGCACTGATTGGCTGATAGCCAGACAGGAAGTATAGGCGGGACTAACAGAGAGGAGAATTGAGGAGGAAGGAGGAAGGATAAAAGAGACTGACTGGAGCCGCCGCCAGGACAAGGAAGATGTAAAGTACCGGTAAACCACGAGCCACGTGGCAAAGTAGAGATTAATAGAAATGGGCTAAATATAAGAGTAAGAGCTAGACAATGATAGGCCTGAGCTAATGGCCAAGCAGTTTAAATAATGTAAGCGTCTGTGTGTTTATTTTATAAGTAGGTTCTGGGACTGGCGGGACTTGGGAGTTGGCGGGACTTGGGAGCTGGAGAGAAATTCTCCAGCAACATTCTTTCCTTCCCTCCCTCCCTCCCTCCCTCCCTCCTTCCTTCCTTCCTTCCTTCCTTCCTCCCCTCCCTTCCTCTCCCTCTCCCCTCCCCCTCCCTCCCTCCCTTCCTCTCTCCCTCCTTTCTTTCTGTCTTGTCTGCTGGCAAGTAATGTATTCTGTATACAATAGTGAGCTGAACCCACTAAATCTCTCTCTCCCTCTCTCCCTTTTTTACAGATAGAGTTTTTTTTTTCTATGTAGCCCTGGCTGTCCTGGAACATGTGTTTTAGACCAGACTGGCTTTGAACTCAGAGATTTGCCTGCCTCTGCCTTCCGAGTGCTGGGATTAAAGCCATACATCACCACCTTCTGCCTCGAGATATTTTCAAATCTAGCATGTTAACTTATTCTGGAATGTATATGAATATGTTTTAAAAATTAGTCATCTATCCTGAAGTTGACGTCCCCAAACCATTTATACGTCAGGATGCCTACCATCTTAATGTCTTTAATTTTTTTTTTTTTTTGGTTTTTCGAGACAGGGTTTCTCTGTGTAGCGTTTTGGTGCCTGTCCTGGATATCGCTCTGTAGACCAGGCTGGCCTCGAACTCACGGAGATCCACCTGCCTCTGCCTCCCGAGTGCTGGGCTTAAAGGCGTGCGCCACCACCGCCCGGCCCATCTTAATGTCTTAAGCCTGATTAATATACCAGAAAGGATATGAATGGCTGGATGTTCAGCAGTTAAGAGCAGGAAGTGGTCTTACAGTGGTCCCAAGATTTGATTTCCAGCACCGACATGAAGAGTGGCAAGCTTCTATAACTTCAGTTCCAGGGATTCTGATGCCCTCTTCTGGCCTCTACAGGTACTGCATGCATGTGGCACACAAATGTACATGCAGGCGAAACACTCATCCATACACATAAAAAAGGATATGAATTTTTTTGTGTGTGTGAAAAGTGCTTGTGACATATTTTAATCTTTTATATGAACTTGTGATTTAAATAAGCTTCCTTTTTGTGTGATTTATTGTTTTCTTGCTGTGAAGAGACACCATGACCAAGGTAACTCTTATAAAAGAAATCATTTAAAGCATTGGGGGCTTGCTTACAATTTCAGAGGGTTAGTCCATTATCATCACGTTGGGGAGTATAGCAGAAGGGAAGCACAGTACTGGAGAAGTAGCTGGAGCTTTACATCCTGAATTGCTGGCAGCAGGCGGGGTGTGTGTGGTGGGGAGCTGAAGAAAGGGGAGGGGGACTGGGCATGGCATGGGCTTTTGAAATCTTCAAATCCCCTCCGAGTGACACATGCCGTCCAACAATGCCACACTTACTGCCACAAAGCCACACCTTCTAATCCTTCCCAGACAGCTCCACTAACTGGTGACTAAGCATTCAAACACATGGGCCATTCTCATTCAAACCACCACACTGCTCCTTTTTAAATCTTTCATGGAAGACTTGTTTTTTAAAAAAAATTTGGACACATCCATGTTACTTATTATATAGGAGGATCTTCTAAGTCCTTAAAAGGTATTAGCTAATTTATTTCCCTTAACAGTTCTATGATATATTATAGACAAGGAAATCGAGGAACACTGAAATTCAGCGAACTGTTTGAGTTCACTCAGGTAGTGTAATGGTTAATATTGATTGTTAACTTGATAGGATCAAGCATCACTTAGGAGACAAGCCTCTGGGCACACCTCTGAGGGATTATCTAAAAGCCTGCAGCACTATTTCCTAGGTCAAGGTCCTGAATTGACTAAGAAGGAGAAAATGAGCTGAGATCCAGCAACCAGTGCTCTCTGTGTCATGACTGTGGATGCCCTGTGACCAATCCCTTAACCTCCAGCAGCTAAAACTTCCCAGCCATGATGGACTTGAACTATGAGCCAAAGAAAGCTTTCCTTCTTTATGTTGTTTTTGTCAGGATCACACCACCACCAGGAAAAGTAACTAATACAGGTAGCAAGTCACAACCATGTTCTGTTGCCTTGAATGACAGAATATGATGGAATATGTTTGGTTGTGTGGGAAATCTACTTGGTGAGTAACAGATACCACCAAAAGATAAAGGAAAGTCTGAACTTGTCATCATTATTTTTTGTCAAAATATGTCACATGGTTTAAAGGCTATTGTTCTTACATGTCTTTTTTTAAAAGATTTATTTATTTATTCATTCATTCCTTTATTTATTTGTTATGTATACAGTGTTCTGCCTGCATGCCAGAAGAGGGCACCATATCTCATTATAGATGGCTGTGAGCCACCATGTGGTTGCTGGGAATTGAACTCAGGACCTCTGGAAGAACATCCAGTGCTCTTAACTGCTGAGCCATCTCTCCAACCCCCCACATATGCCTTTTAAGAGATATTTTTATCTGTAATTTCCCTATCCACTATCCACGCCCAATATTGCTTACATGTTATATGTGCACTATTACTTTTAAGCCATCTAGAATATATTTTTATTGAAAATAGAATCTTTTCTCATACAATATATCATGATCAGTTTCCCCTTCCTCTACTCCTCCCAGTTCCTCCCCACCTCCACTCCCTTTCTATCTCTCATTAGAAAAGAACAGGCTTCTAAGAGATAACCACAAAATATAGCACAATTAAAAAGCATAATATATATGCAGAGGACCTGGTGCAGACCCATGTAGGTTCTGTGTCTGCTGCTTCAGTGTCTGTGAGTTCATATTAGCTTTGTTTTGTTTTTTCAGAGGACCTTGTTCTCCTAGTTCCTCCATCCTCTCTATCTCACCTATTCCTTCTTCCAAGGGGTTTCCTGCGCTCCGAGGGGAGGGATTGATGGAGACATCCCATTTAGAGCTCTGTGTTCCAATTACTCTCTTTCTCTGCATGTCTGACTGTGAGTCTCTGCATCTGTTCCTGTCTGATGAGGACTGAATAATTCACTGATCAATGTGTTTAACAGAATATCATTAGGAGTTATTTTATTGATACTTTTTGCCGACCAGTGTTACTTGGTTTTTACCCTGGGTCTCTGGACTGTCCAGTCTCTAGTTCTTGGCTACCCAAGCAGTGCTGGGTATGGGTTTCATCTCCTGGAGTGGGCCTTAAGTCGAATATGACATCGGTTGGTTACTCCCACAAGCTTTGTGCCATTATTGCCATAGCATGTTTTGCAGGTGACAGTATTGTAGGTAAAAGGTTTTGTGGTTGTGTTGGTGTATATGTTTCTCTTTTGGTAGCCTGCAGAAGCCATCTACAATATCTTTAGATATAGGCCGGTGCAATTTATACTGCAAAACCTGAAATGATTTCTCAAAGCATTTAAACTGAAATAACATGAAATGGAACAAATTAATTTATAAACTTAAAAACAAATTTCTATAAAGGCTAATAATTCTATCTTAACTCTTAAAAGCTAGAAATAACTAGATATCAGTGAGAGAGGAGTGGATAAACAAAAATGTGGCTTATCGATGAGATGGAGTGACCCATGGCTATTCAAAATCACAAATGAGTTCTATAATATATGAGTTTTTAAAGGTTTATTTTATTTTATTTATTTTTTGTGTGTATGCACTTGTGGAGTCCAGAAGAGGGTGCTGGATCTCCTGGAGCTGGAGTTACAGATGGTTGTGATTTGCCCTACATGGGTGCCTGGAACTGAGCTTTGGTTCCTTGGAAGAGCAGCAAGTGCTTTTAACCACTGGGCCATACTGCCAGGCCCCTATGTGAATTTTTGAAGACAAAGTCTTACTACATAGCCTGGGTGGTCTTCAATCCATGATGGTCCTATGTGAATATCCTGAGTTCTGGATGTGCCCTGCCATGTCAGATGTGAAATTTTCTTTGAAGTAATACTAAATGCAACATACAGACCAATAAGAGGCAATATATAAAAATATGTGAATATATATTCAAAACTGTTACTAGAGCTTCTGGTATAGAGAATCTCAAATGGTAATTAAAATAACATATTTAGAAAAAAGTCAGTTATAGTGGAGTTGTTTTCTTGATATTCACTATGGTACTTTGGGCTTTGGGAAAGGTCTCAAGGCTGTTTCTAGATGTGAGAAGTTCATTTTCTCTCACATTTCCTCAAGCGAGCTTGCCACTTTTCTGTGTTCAGGATGCACACATTGAACTCTCAGGAAGAGTTTGATTTGGCACTCTTGTCACCATCAGCTGAAAACAAGTAGGATCATGTAATGGAAATCCTGACAAGAATCCTAGGGACCAAGCAAGGCCAGCACAAGTGGCATCACGGAGAGTTGGTGGTGAAAAATGAAGTCCAAACCAAGGCATGGAAAATCACAGTCAGCACTGACATATATATGGACTATGTTCTGAGAGCATCATCTTCCTACACTAAAGAAAGGCAGCGAAACCTCAATATTTGAGATAAGCCAGTGGGCTCTCCCAGATTCAGCAAGTATAAGTAGAATCGGGTCTGGCTTATGGGAAGTGGTGCTGACAGCAAGTTTGGCAGGTATCCGAAACCCACAGATTATCTGGACCACAGGGAATGATAACCGCCACTGCTGTCTTAGTTTCCTTTCGCGCTACCGTGTTAACATACCCTTACAAAAGCAACCTAAGGGAGAAAGCGTTTGTAGGGGTGGTTGTCTGTACTTCACCCCTGAAGCACCGCCCCTAGTAGGCAGCAGGTAACTGCTAGGTACCTGTCCCCACCCGGGCCGTGGTCGAGACGGGTACTCCTTAAGACCCGAAATGCATACGTGCTCTCTCTCTCTCTCTCTCTCTCTCTCTCTCTCTCTCTCTCTCTCTCGGCTACCTCGTGATCCTGGATGCTGGATGCTGGATGCTGGTACTGCAGACCAAGTCAGAGTTCTCCAGAGAACTGTGTTGGACCAGGTCTCAGCTCTCCTGGATCCCGTAACCAGTTCCCCTTGCTTGTTGTAAGTTAAAACAAACCCCTTTTGACTATCAGATAAACTATGTGGAATTGCCTCAGTAATTGCCATTTTAAGCACTTATCTAGCTCATAATTCCAGGTTACAATCCATCACTGTGGGGAAGTCAAGGCAGCAAAAAATTGAAGCAGCTGGTCACATTATATTCATAATCAAGAGCAGAAGGCAGTGAATCAAGTGCCCTGCTAGCTTTTCTTGGGAAGTGGCCCTGGTAGTGAGAAACAGAAGGCTTCGTCAAGGAGCTGCTAGTGAGAGTTCCTGTAGCCCTCTCAGGTAAATAAAGCTCTAGTCATAGCAGTAGTCTCCTTAGACCCTGAGCCTAAACCTCATGGTTTAGTGATAGGTGTTGTTTGAGCTGCTAAGTGTTCATTTATTTGTTATGCATCGGCAGGCAATAATTAATACAGTGCCCCCACCGTACCTGCTTATAACACAAAACTATCTGGAACGTTGGCCTGCTACTGGGAAACTGACAGTATGGGATGGGGCATTATACACATGTCTAAATGCTTACCGTAAACAGCTGGTCTGGGGCTGAGATGGGGCAGCCAATGAGAATGATGGACAGTGCCGAGTGTTTTTTGTATACTGACGAGAAGTGTCCAGCTCCTTTGTTCCCATGGGGAAACAACCCAACCACTTGGTCCTCTAGTACCAGGTACGGTTCATAATTTTTGAAGCTGTATGAAGAATTGTGGCTGAACCGGAGAGTACAGAGCAAGCGCTACGGAACACAAACAGGCAGCCTAGAACTGGTTACTACTGAGAAGCCTAGGGTAGTCAATTCTGGAGGCAAAGCTGAGGTAAAGGACAAGGATGCTAGTGTGAGGGTCAATGGAGGACAGCAAAAGACAGAATGAATCATTTGGTTATCTTCAGCACATGTAAGAAACATTTGATGCCACATACCAATAGTACTGTTTTTACATGTGGCTCCAGCATTTGTGAATCTGTTAGATCCACTTGATCATGACAGGTGGAAGAACATAACTTACTTTTTTTTTTATCTTCTTAAAAAAAGTTTTGTCTATTTTTATTTTGTGTGTATGGGTATATGTTTTGCCCACATGTACACATATATGCAGTGCCTGTGGAGGCCAGAAGAAGTCATTGAATTCCCTGGAACAGGAGTTACATATGCTTGTGAGCCATGTAGACACTGGGATTTGAACCTGGGTCCTCTGAAAATGCAGCTAGTGCACTTAACCACTGAGCCATCTCCCCAGTCATAGATTTTCTTGCTTTGATGGTCAGAATTGGGTTCAAAGTAGTTAAGCCTGACTTGATAAACTATTTATACCCCCTCCTTCAAGCATTGTTCACCCAAGGGACATAATTATGAGGGGATAAGGATGCATGGTAGGGCTGCATGGCAGAGCCTTCATTGGTTTTATTATTTCCTGTAGTCATAGAAGCATAGCTAGACTAGCCTTGGCTCTGACAGCTGTTGAGGTTAGGACAGCCAGCCCTTCCTGGGAGCTTACATCTGGATATGGTGAACATCTCTAGGGAGCTGAGCAGCTGGTGCTGAAATACGTGTTCAAGTGTCTGCTAATTCTATCGACTGAATGTTGCCTGGTCCCCTCAGCAGAATGACATTTCACAGCTTTCAGCTGCTATAAATCACTGACCTCAAGAGCCTCAGTGTTCAGTACCTAATCCATCAGCTATCCAGGCACTTGAAGCACTTTAAGACTTTGAATAGAAATAGACCAAAAGACATGCTGTCCCCCAAAGCCATTCCATTCCAAAATGATTAAATGTCTGTGCTCCCAGAGGGTTCCTGTGATAGTTTAGAAGATTGGCATGAATATACCCAAACGATTTTTTGCATGTGTGTTCAGGCGGCAAAATCCTGATGGAGATGAATATAGGCCATTGCAACTTTCTCAGGCTATCATTCAGATGCAACATCTTTGTTTTAGCTGAGCTGCTCTTTGGGCATTAGATCCTCCAGAGGAGGGATTTGGTACTCTGAGGTCAAAAGCCCATATTTGAAAATAACCATACATTGTGTTTTTGCCTGGTTTGCCAGCAAGTAGATACAGAGCAAAGTAGGAGAGGGAGAGCCAGTTGGCATTATTAGCTCACTGAGCTATAACTTATTTAGAAAATAAGAAGAAAAACATGTCTGCGTATGTTCAGTACATATATATTTTTTAACAGTTTCAATCTTTAGGTGGTTGAATACACAAAAGCAGAAGCCACAGATGAGACAAGGAGCTTACTGCATATTTGGCTATGTGACGGAAGTAGAGAGTGAAATGATTGCTAGGATAGGAGGCCAGCAGAATTGGGTGTAGCTGTTAGGTGCAAAATGGGTTAAGTTCAAGAAACTCGTACTCAAATGATGTAAGGCTAATCTCAAGGAGTTCTGGGTACTGTTGTGCTATTCAATCTGTATGCTCTATACACATCATTTTAGGATGTCAAGACGTGTACGTGAAATGAGGAGTATTCAATAAAAAAATGGGCTCTGGTTCTTTATTCTCAGCCAGAAAAGTGGCACTTTTTCTATTCATTTGTTCAAGGTCAGTCTTTCCTCCCAATTCTTGTCTGTACCACCACACTTTCATTATGACTGGCCTTCCAACTCTGGCAGTGATTCCTTTTTAAAAATATATGAATTCATCCTCATACATTTTAATGATCTCTTCTGGATGTTTTTTAACTTATTAGACGTAGCTTCGAAACTGACTCTCCGCTCTTCATTTTCCTTTGAGTGTGGAATCTTTTGATGTTTACAGCAAGAAGGTTTTCTGGAATCCCATAAGGGAGATGGAATTGCATAGAAATGATCCATGGAAAAACTACTATTTTGACCTGTTTCATATGCAATTCTAGATTCTCAATGATGCTGAAGATTTACAAAACAAAAAATAATTAGATTTCTATCCATTCAAATTGTCATACCTTTCTGTTATCTATGCAAAAAATTCCCCCAAAACACAATTTCAACTTCATGTCACCGAACTAAAAAAACTATGGAAAAATCTCATCTGATGAAAACCAGTTGAGAAATCTACAAAGACAAAGACAATTTGATGATTTCCCAGGTTCGTAGTCAGATTTGAAAACTTCTCATCTGGCTTCACATTCAGCTAAAATAAACCTCAGATATCAATGCCTGAATATAATTCTTGGAACTGATCTAAATTTTGCTATACCTAGCACTTTAAGCATTGACAACTGTCCACTGGAAAGCATACAGACAGAATTTGAGCTCCAACAGTTATTCAGTTTGAAAGGCACTATTAGGCTCAGGAAGATGGGATCTACGTTTTTCTGAAGCCTTATTTTATAGTAGGTTTTATGTTATAAACTATTATTTTTTAACCCTTATAACAGTCTTGTTACCTCAGTCTACCTCACTTTTGATGACAAAACGTAGACTCATAGAGGTCAACAAATATGTAGGGCACACAGCTTACAAATATCAATCTAGACATTAGTGTCCCCATCCAGTCTTCAAGGCATGTGTGTACTATATGATAGATTTGTGCCCTCAAATTCAGTCACTTGAAATTTAGCCTCTACCTCTACTACCTATCATTTTCTCTTTTGGCCATCTTGCAAAGATACCTTGAAAATAATGGGTACGTGCGTGTGACAGAGAGAGAGAGAGAGAGAGAGAGAGAGAGAGAGAGAGAGAGAGAGAGACAGAGAGACAGAGAGACAGAGAGACAGAGAGACAGAGAGACACAGAAACAATTAATCTGGGTACCATTTCAAAGAAATTTATAGACTGTCGATGGAACACATACCATTCTTTGGAAACACTACAGTTTCCATTAGTGGGACAGTAAAGGGAAGGCAAGCAAGTACTTGAATTATACTATGGCATCATTAGCCTTCACAAAACATCAAATTAAAAAGATTTAAAAGTCATTACATACAAAAATATCAGATATTATTGGTTTAAATATTAAGGCAACTCCATGTAGTTAAAAGGGAGGTTTATTTTGTGGGGTAACTTACAAGTGAAGGGATAGGTAACAGGATCTGGGAAAGGTGAAACGCAGTCCAGCGGTGTTCTCTGGAGAACTCTGCTCAGTCTACCTCCAGCGTCCAGGATTCAGGAACCAAGAGAGCTGGCCCATCTGGATCTTGGGTCTTCAGGGTCCTCTTTTGGCTCTGCCTTGTAGGCGTGACAGTTACTGAAACCTCAATGAGGGTGGCACTTCCAGATCAAAGCTGGAACGGCTACCCACTACAAGATGTGTATGTCTATAACACCACCAGACTGATGAGGATTTAACATTTAATTTATGGAAAATGAGAAAATAAATACATATTAACATTTCTATTGAGATGGGGTCTTATATATCCCAGGCTGGCCACAAACTCCTGAGGATGACCTTCAACTCACCTCCCAAGTGCTGGGATTACAGGCCTGGGCTACCACATTTGGGCTGTAGCCCAAACTTTTATTTTTATTTTTTCACTTTCATTTTTTAAGTTTTAATTTAATTTAATGTGCATGGGTGTTTTGTCTGTATGTATGTCTATGCACCTTATACATAGGTAACAGGATCTGGGAAAGGTGAAACGCAGTCCACCTTTCTAAGGAGGTCAGAGAGGGCATTGGACACCATGGAACTGCAGATACAGATGGTTGTGAGCCCCATGTAGGTAATCAAAATCTGGTCCTCTGCAAGAGCAGAAAGTGATCTTAATCATTAAGACATCTTTCCAATCCCATGTATCCCAAAATTTTAAACATCATGAACCACAGAGGAAATAGTTATAGAGTATAATGAGATAAATAGATGTAGCTGAGAAAGAGAAACAAGTGTTTACAACAGGCCCAGGTTATGATTCAAGCTAACTATTCCAGGTCTCAAGATTATTCATGAAAATGCATGCATGATAGTGTAGTATAAAACAATTTCAGTAGTGTGAATGATTAACAGAAGGTTCTTGAGACTAGGACACAGTGATGCCCAAGGTATCCTTCCATGACTAATCTCTGATCTCAAACCATTTCCTGAATGTCCTTGTTGAAGAAGCCCAGATGCTAGCAGCAAGACTCATTAGGATTCTATTTGTACTCTTCTCTTGGCTTTGGGTACCTAGTGACCAGTTTTGCTCTCAAAATTTAAGATGTGTGGCAAATACTTCTCACTCTGCACTGCCACTTGAATTCTGTTTAAAATCTCATTTCCTATGCAGCACATTAATACCATGACCTACGTGCCTTAATTTGTCTTTCTGTGTGATGAGACATCTGTGATCTGGAAACACATAATGAGCACAGTATTACAACTCAGAATACAATAAGCTACGGCTCAGTTAACTGGGCAGTGTCAGCGTGGTAAGAGCCAAGACTTGGAAATAGATACAAATACTGGCTGGAACAAGCAAGAGCTTGTAACTATACAGTAGATTCAGTTGAGAGAGGGAAACAGGTGCAGGTAACAGGCCAAGGTCATGATCCAAGTGAATTATTATTAGTAGAGATACTAAATCTCTAATATATACCTTCAGTTAAGACTCATTTTTTTCTGATCTTAATCCCCATATATGTATGTATTCATTTTGCTATTTGGAATTCTACAGTCACGTTAAAGTCAACATAATCCAAATTTTCTTGTGATCATACAAATACCAAACCTGCTTCCCCTCGAGTATCATCTGTATTAGGGGAAGACTTCACAATCTACCACTTATTCCAACAAGAAAAGTGGTAGTTCTGGTTGGATGCTAGTAGTGCAACTATTGGTTACACTCCTTTTCCGTGGTTATTAAATCCCTCCCCATGTCCTGTTAATTTTTACCTTTTAGATGACCTTCCAAATATTTCCCTTTCTTTCTATCATTACTGATGTCTGTCTAGAATCAAACACCAACATTTGTCACCTGAACATCTACAATAGCCACCTAAATGATTTCTCTATCTCCATGTTTGCCTCCTATTTTCCTTATGGAAACCAGAGTGCCTCCAGCTATGACTTTACCACATCCTCTTCCCCTCACATGAAGACCCTGCAGTAGCTTCCATTGTATTTAGATAAAGATAATTGCTCCCATGTTCTAAAAGGGCCTAGGTGGTCTGCCTCAACACATGCTAGCATCTTCAGCACTGCTGCATAGCTCTTTTTCATCTACTAAGCGCTAGTATATGACATGTGTTGTCCAGGTTTCAGCAAATGAAGCTACAGCTCTAGATTAATTAAATTTTAATTAAGAATTCTGTGAAACAGAGCACAAGATGACTTTCAAACCAACCCAGAAATCTCTCATCTTGAGATGATTGATGAAAATAATGAGGTATGGTACTGACTAATGCTGGGTTGCCAATTTTATTAAATTGTTTGTCACGGAATAATGATTACTAGAAGTCAATTACCAACACTATTTATTTATATAGCTGTATGTTTTGCTCTCTCCACATGCAGGTGAAACATATAGGGCAGATGTGGTTAACCATCCATAACTAACTGTGCTGTGGATCTGCAGTCAACCAACTGTAGGTCAAAAATATTTTATAGAAAGATGTCTGTCATGATTCTGTACAATTTTTATTCTTGTTATTATCCCACAAATATACAGTTAAAATAATTTATGTAGCATTAAGCTTGCATTATGTATTTTAATATATCAGAGGTGATTTAAAGTAACAGTGATGTAAATACTATGCTATTTTATATAAGAAACTTGAGCATCCTTGGATTTTTGTATCTACAGGAGAATCTTGGAACCATTCCTCCATAGATACAAGAGGGAATCTACAATTTTCTTCCATGCTTACTGATAGAGAAACTGAGACCAAGAATCATAAGATGAGCATCACATAGCAAAGGACCATCTCATTTGCAGAGCATGACAATTAAAAGTAGATGTAAGATTAGGAGTAGTAGATACCACTAATGAAGTCTTTACTATGTGCCAGACACTGAGCTTATCTGAGTACTTATGTGCCCCCTTACTTAACTATTATACCTCTGTCCTACTGTATTTTAAGAATGAAGCAATGGAAACTTTGAGATATAACTCAGGTAGTCAGTGCTGCTTCCACAACATACATTTTATTTATAGTGCTGGGGATTGAACTTTGAGACTTGTACATATTAGACAATCACTCTCCCACTGAGCTACATCTCAAGCCCTCACCATATGTTGGAGTCCATCTAGTTTTCCATTCATTTTTCAGTCTCCTGATTTTGTTCTGCTCAGGGCATACATGATCTACAGCACAGAATGGACATCATAACCAAAATGTATATTCATCATTAATTACTGAGGTTTTGGTCTCCAAACCCCTCTTTTAGATGGCTCTGGGAAACTTGGCCTTAATTGTTCATGTGTCTTGAGACAACTAAAGAGATAAGCTAGCTGATATTCTCTGTCTTTCCAGTGTTCTCTTTGTTCCATTCATTTTGCTTCTGCTTGGAAAATCTCAAAGAGGAGAGAGGGGGGAGGAGAGAGAGGGAGAGGGAGAGGGAGGGAGACAGAAAGATAGAAAGAACTGAAGATTTAGAGTAGATTGATTAATACTTGTGCAGAAAATGACTTTAAACTTACCTAGCAGTTAGCGCGTATGACTGAAGTTAGCAGTGGGAATGCTAGAGAGCAGGTAGCATCACATCAGCGACAAAACTGCAAATCAGAGGTATTAACCCAGAACTTGGATGTGTCTGACGTTAGCTAGGAAAGACTTCCTATGAAATTGGCTGCGATATTAGACTCCATGTGGCAAGAACATTACAACACCGAACTGACTTTTCAGTGTGATTTGCTACAGTTTCCCATGTTTGTGAGGGAAACACTTCCATGATTTCTTGTTTGCAGTATGGGTTGGTCCTTAAGTAGAACTGAGCTTGTAGGTACAAAGTAGAGAGACTCTGAAGTAGATATGGTGTAGTACACGATGTTAAAGAAACACGTAACTGGCTTAACACCATATTCGGAATTACCTTTGGTAATGATTCTCAAAGTGTGGTCGCAAGACCTTCAGTATCAGCATTACCTGAGGACTCATTAGAAATGCAAATTATTTTGCTGTACCAGAAGCTGTCATGGGGACATAGCAACCTGACCTGTGACATGCTCCCCCCCCCCCCCCCGCCCCGGGAATTCTGAAACCTCCTTGAGTTTGAGAACCACTTCTTTATGGAACTCTGGTGGCCAGGCCATGCATTCACACTACAATCATTACATCTGTCCAAGAATTCTCATGTATTGCAAGCTCTGATTTTTAATGACCCCCGCCCCCCGACCAAGCTTGTCTCTCTGGTTCTTTGCCTGGTCACCCTATCTTTGTGACTCTCTGGAGTGCTGATCATTCTTTGACATACTTACCTGATAACAGAATGACCAGTTTGAAGTGAAAACCTGAGCTCAAGTCTTCTAAGCCTGTGGAACTGGCATAAGGTTCTCAAGCCCTAGCTTGGGGCATGGCATGATTTGGTTAATGCTCAGGCCTTCCTTCTGCAAACACCATTTCTTTGTCTGAAAGTGGGGATAGTACTATCTACCCCAAAGGGTTGTTGTAAAGACGAAAAGAGATGATGCTCAGAAGGTACATTGTAAGTAGCACTGAACGAGTGCTCCATAGTGACAGCTGTTGTTACTGAATTCCCCCCTCTCTTTTCAGTTGTCATGACATGCATGTTTGTGGTATTATATATTTTGGGGGGTGGCTTTTCTTGTTTGTTTTAGTTTTTAAATTTTATTTGGTGCTCAGGAGATGGCTCAGCAATTAAGAGAACTTGCATCTCTTGCATAGGATCCGGATATGGTTCTTAGCAGCAACAAGGCAGCTCACAATCATTTGCACCTTCAGTTCCAGTTCTTTCAACCTCCACAGGCACCAGTCACACATGTGGTACACATACACACATGTAGACAAAACACTCATACACACAAAATAAAAAAATCTTAAAAACTTTGAAAAACCTCCATTACTTTGTGTGTGTGTGTGTGTGTGTGTGTGTGTGTGTGTGTGTGTGTGTGATGTATGTGGCAGAAAGGGGCACGTGCAGGCTGAGAACAACTTTGTGGAGTTAGTGTTCGCTTTTAGGCTCTGCATAGGTCCTAGGAAACAAATAAGTTGTCAGGCTCTTGAAGCACGTCCTGCTGAGACATCTTGCTGGCCCTTGTTTGTTTCATCACTAAAATATTTACCTTCCCCATTGAAGGAAACGAAGGGCACCCACAGCTCTGAAGAACCTGGTGAGTGTGGCGGGATGCTACAGAAGAATGGTTAGGTGTGGGTTCTAGGGCTAGAGTGCATGGATTTAAATCCTGACTCTTACTTCTTGCCCAAGAAGTTACTACTCTGAACCTGCTTTCCTATTTGTAAAATGGAAATGATAATACTGTCTAATATAAGGATTCAACGACTTTATATGTATAAAATGCTCAGAACAGTGCCCGATACTTTTGATCTTGATCCTGTTGAAAAGTACTGAATGAGCGGAGTTTACAGAAGGGAGATAGATGAGAAGTGGAGGTGAGGGGAGAGACTTCTATAACTAGTACCTACGACTCAGTCCTGGTACCTAAGAACCATTCTGAATGAGCTCCTGGATGAATCATGTGCGTATTTGGCATTGTGTACATATGCCTTTCTATGTATTATGACCAAAGTATACTGTTTTTAAAATGTGTGTATATATTTTAAATATATGTGTATGTATATGTATATATATTTTGTTAAGAAATAATGCACACTTCCCAAGAGACAGCCTAATTCTCCGGTCGTGGTAATACAGGTGAAAAGAAAATGCTCTCTACATTTGGAGACCATGCGGTCTGGTTGGGCAGATGAGAGTCATGGTGTGAAAGATTATACAAGAACACAAGCGTGGATGAGTGCTGAATGGAATGGTGGAGATGACAAGCGCTGCAGGAGTGCAGAGAAGGGGAGGGAGGCCACTTCTTGAGGCTTTAAAGTATCAAGAATGGGGATGATCTGGCTGGGCAGAGGGAGGGGAGCAGAGAGCTTCTTACCACATCTGCAAAGGACTCTGAGAAAATTCTTTAATGCTTAACACTTTAGAGTATTGGACTCAGTTTACACAGTTCTATTTATACAACAACATTTTAGGTTTTTATTTTCTGTTTTTTGAGACAGGGTCTCATGTAGTCCAGGCAGACCTAGAACTCGCAGTGTAGCTGAGGATGACTTAACTTCTGATCCTGCTGCCCATCTCCCCAGTGCAAGAATTACTGGCATATGCCACCATGCCCAGTTTATGAGGCTCTGGGGATCAAAGGCAAAGGCTCTTTGGGTGCTAGGCAAGCATTCTACTAACTGAGATACATCCCTTCCAACACCAGTATTTTAAATCATATTGGACTAGGAAGGAAAGATTTAGGTCTCTTTCCTTTCTATTAGTAAGCAGTTGCATCTCATTGTTGTAATAGTTTAGATTTTTAAATTTTGTTTTATGTGTATGAGTGTTTTGCCTGCATGTATATATGCACAATGTATGTGTGTGTGTGTGTGTGTGTGTGTGTGTCTGTGTCTGTGTGTCTGTGTGTGTGTATCTGTGTGTGTGTGTGTGTGTCTGTGTGTGGCGTGTCTGTGCAAGTAAGAAGAGGCTGTAGGATCCCCTGGAACTAGAGATACAGACGGCTGTGACCGTCCATATGGGTGCCTGGAAGTGAACACAGGTCCTCTGCAAGCAGGTCTCTCAAGCCCTGTGTGTCTCCTTGTTTTAACTTTATTCTCTTTAGGAATCTGTTTCATCATCTTTAAAATGAGAGACCAGAACTCAAGAACCTTAAGATCCTTTTCTGCTCCCAGTATGGCCATCACAGAAGCTAATACTTATTGAATACTTACTGTGTGTCAGACAATGTGAACCATGTAATTATCAAATGGCACCACAGTCCTGAAGACATGGGAGATTCTTACCTCACCCTGTGACAGATAAGGACACTGTAATGCATTCAAGACCAATAAATCATAGACATACACTTGTAGGATCACATGGAGGAGATGCATGTGTGTGGTATTCATAATCAAAGTCATGGCAAAATGCATGCAGTACCCAGAAATCTCATTATGTCTCTTCTCAGGCCAGGCTGAGATGTTCTGTAAGCACTGCGTGTAGTTTAATTACCAGCATGGGTAGGCTCTGTCCAAGTTAACACATTATATTTGGGACAGGGAGTACTCTAAGTAGAGTGAACTCTGACACAAACATACATCACACATGTATAGATAGCCTAAGGGGCTGAGAAACATCCCTATCAAGGGATCTCCCGTCCCAGAGATACAAAACACCAGTATCTGCATACCAAAGGTAACAGGAACAGTCGTGTCTAATGGGAATAGTGACGGTAGCCAAAGGCCTTTATTTTTTTTTTTAAGAAAGGCTCAGTGTAGTTGAGTCCCATTCCTACTAAACTATCTAATACAAGAGGAAAATGACAGAGTCATTTGCTTCCTGTCAAGGATCCCTGACAGAACTGAAATCAAACTGTGATGACTAGTTTTATTTCAACTTGACACAAGCTAGAGTCATCAAAGAGGAGGGAGCCTCAATTGAGGAAATGCCTCCAAAAGATCAGTCTGTAGGCAAGCTTGTAGGACATTTTCTTAATTTGTACTCAATGGGGGAGGTCCCAGCCCATTGTAGGTGGTGCCATCCCTGGGCTGGTGGTTCTGGGTTCTATAAAAAACAGGTTGTGCAAGCCATGGGAAGCAAGCCGGTAAGGAGCACCCCTTCTTGGCCTCTGCATCAGCTCCTGCCTCCAGCTTCCTGCCCTGTTTGAGTTCCTGTCCTGACTTCCTTCAATGATGAACGGCAATGTGGAAGTGTAAGCCAGATAAATCTTCTCCTTCCAAACTTACTTTTTGGTCACAGTATCTCATGATAGCAATAGTAACCCCAACTAAGACAAAACTCAAGTAGTGTCATGCCAGAGCATAGCATCTTAACCAAAGACCTAGGATGTGCAAATTCTCATACCACTGCTGAGATCATTTGGCGCTCTTACTATAACATAAGGAAAGCAAGTTAACTTTTTATTATTTTTCTTTGCTGTATGGATCCTGGGGCCTCATAATTTGCTAGATAATCACTCTACTACTGAACTACATCCTAAGCTCCTTTTAAATTTTTATTATTGAGACAAGGGATTCCCAAGTTGTTCAAGCCTCAAGCTTCCTGCCCCTGCCTTCTTAGTATCTGGTATTATAGATATGTACCACCATGCTTGGTACAGGTTAACTTTGACTCAATGGAACCCGAAGTTGTATCCTGGCTATCTATTTAACAGATGTGAAATTTGGGTTCAATGACTTAATCTCTCTGAGAATCTGCATGAGGAAAACAACCTTTCCATTCCCTACTGTCTAATCCCGTAGTGTTGAACTATTAATGTAAAGTTCATAGCCTTGTAGCTGGCATATAAGAAGTCCCCCATAAAGGCTGGCTGCTGTTATCTTTCCTGGTGCTGTTTCTATTACTGGCATTCTTTCTCAAAATGCTCAATTCTGAGATAATCCACAAGATGTCCCCCTCTCAATAGAAAGTTCCACAGCATGGCTATGTGTATAAATATGTATGTCTGAAGATGTGGCTCTTGAAAAATGACTTTCATGTCCATGTCTGCCTGTGCAAAAGCATATATTGAACTATGTGCCCAGGAGGAAATCATAGTTGGCATTGAAACTGATGCACATATGGCTCATGAGGCAGTTCTGAGGCTAGCCAGTTGTTTTCCAGACTGTGTGAGGGTGATGACTACATCCCTGTAGTACAGCCTAAGCATGTCAGAATGGGAGGGATTTGAGGTGATTACTCTCCTTCCTAAAGTCCCAAGGGAAGTGTACAGCTCTTGAAGAGTATGAGTGTGTGTGTGCACACGTGTATATTCCCATGTTCATAGCAGGGGCAGAGCTTGCTTCTCCTAAAATTTCCCTCGGACGTGGAGACATTTTTTCACTTCTTGTCATTCTATGATTTTTTACTTTTGATAGGTCCTTGTAATACAATGA
Organism: Peromyscus nudipes; assembly: GCA_902168325.1. Classification (NCBI taxonomy): domain Eukaryota; kingdom Metazoa; phylum Chordata; class Mammalia; order Rodentia; family Cricetidae; genus Peromyscus; species Peromyscus nudipes. The sequence goes on from CABHPH010151519.1 coordinate 35,771, forward strand.
GTCCAGTAATATGTTCTACTGTTTTGTGCAGAACAGATAATACCAGACCTAGAATAATTACACATATTCAGGCTGACAGAACAGTAAGAAATCTAAGTGTGGAGCTGAATTTGCAGCAGGAGAAATATAGCTACCAAGTAATTTCTTTTTTTAGCCAATTGAAAAATCTTTTCCTCTTGGTCAACACAAGGAATAAGTAAACAGAACAGCTGTCTCTGATTTCTTTCTCTCTTCCATTCAAGTCATTTGCATACTGAGTAAAGAGCCTACAGGCTGGTAACTAGTTTGCCCATTAGTTTATTGTACACAGGTTTGTGTCTCCAAAGATAATTTGTCATTTCTGAATGAAGGATGAGAGAGTCTCAGCTGCTATTCCTGCACTGCATTGCTTTGTACATAGTAAGCACTTAATGGGTAGGAGATGTAACTCTGTCGTTAAAATTTGGATAATATTTTGCAGTGTATTCTGGATTCATGTTGGTTGTCACCAAGAAGTCCAGAAAATACCACATGTTTTCTTTCATTTTTAGTTCCTATATAGTTTTATATAGAGACATAGTTTTAGTTTTATATAGATACATAGTTTTTTAGTTTTATATAGATACATAGAATCATGGATGGATGGATAACATAAAGTAAAACTGTCCAGGGAGACAGCAGTGTTCGAGTTGGGGGGCATTATCAGCAACAAAGGGTCTTTTTGTTGTCTACTCCCCCAGATGTAGGTAATTTGAGGCAAAATTCCTGCTTCTGTTTGGGACAGAGCAAGCAGGTCTGGGGTGAGACTGCTGAAATGTAGTTCTGTCCCAGAGTACTTAGAAATTGGGGTTCACACAAAAGGGTCTTCAGCGTCCTCATATCACTCTTGCCATCCCAGAGACCCCATGCCTTCACATCGACCTCATCTTGACCTCTCATTTCACTGGATTAGACTTTCCTGGAAAATGCTCCTGATTTTTCTTCTCAGATCTTCTTTCTTTGCTTGTTGGCTGTCTTGTCCCCACTTTCCAAAGCTTTTCCTCTAAGTTAATGTGTTTCAGAGTGAATGTTGCAAATCCTCACTGTCCATGGTGTGGGTATCTTTCTGGACTATCACTTTTTTTTTCACAAGAGAAAATTCTGGAGACTCCAGTGAATATTAGCTTTGTTTTCCAGTATGTTTTCCTTCTGGCTTATGAAGGCCTATGTTCTTGCCATACTTCACATGGCAGGACGTGGTCGCTTCTTAGACAGTTTGCACCATGTGGAGAGAGTGCTCCCTGGCACTTTTTTTCTCTTCTTAAAGGGATGTTGGCCCTATGAGATTAGGGTACAATTCTTTCAACTTCGTTTAACAGTCATTGCATTCTTTAAAATTATTTTTAAAGTTTTTGCACACACACACACACACACACACACACACACACACACACTGTCTGTGTTGATCATATTTCCTTTCTGTTTTGCTGCTGATACCCCACCTTAACCACTGTTGTCTCCCTGAACAGTTTTATTTCTACTTTTATGTCACACATACATCCATGATTCTGTGTATCTATATATAACATAGGAACTAAAAATGAAAGAAAGCATGGGATATTTGCTGGACTATCATTTTTCTTGGTGACAGCTAACTTGAATCCAGAGTAGACTGCAAAATATCCTTCAAATTTTAAAGATAGAATTATAGCTCCTACCCATTAAGTGCTTACTATGTACTATCTACTAAGTTCTTGCTTCACAGTAACTAGTTTAACCTGCACAATGTTTTGAAGAGGAGGGTTACTGTTTCCCTCCATATTTTGTGAATGGGAAATGGACTTCTTTGCAGTTAAAGACTTGAGTATATAGTAGCCTACACTCTTGGTTGGCTACCATACCATACCTCTATACCTAAGGAACTCCTTCTACTATTAAAATGTAGCTTTACAACTTAATAGATTTATCATTTGGACCTTGGAATGAGATAGCCTTAAATTAAAGGAATTCTGATATTCAGTTTGGGGGCCAGTGGCATGTCAGTGGACGAGGTATCTCTTTGTGCCCTCTTTTCTAATCAGACCAAAGGTTAGTCACTTTCTTTGGCTACCCATAAGATTGGGGATATAATGAAGACAGCAAGTTTGAGTTTTTATCCACATCACCAAGGGCAATGTTGTGAACTAAATTGTGACTATCTTTGGAGATAAGGCTTTTAAGAAAGTAATTAAGGTTAAATGAAGTCATTAGTGTGGTCCTGAACTGATAGGATTAGTGTATTTATAAGAGGCTGTAGAGAGGCTGGCCTCTATCCCTCCTCCCTCTTGCTCTCTTTCTCTTCCACATCTCCTTCTCTATTTCCACAAGCTCTTTGAGGAACTCTGGGCTTTTCTGCTGTCAGGAAACTGTGGGAGGGTTGAGCCTTTTGCTCTCAATGATTTCATCATTCCTGTTGCTCTTTGGGTTCCTAGCAGTGGCCCTCAGGTGCAGGTTCTTGTGGCCCATATTTGGCAGTGACATGTCCCTCTTAGCCCAAGGGCTGCATAACAGGGAATAGGACAGATCTGAGCTTTGGGCCTCAGGTTGTTGAGTCTGTGGTTTATACTATTGCTGAATGAGCTGTAGGTGTATGGACAAGCAGTTCTGGCAGCATCTAGAAGCTTCTTAAAAATGCACAGTGTTGGGTCTGACTGATAACTTCTCTAATAGGAATTTGAACTTAAATAAGATCCTCAGTAATGTGTATGTGTGTTCAAGTTGGCGAAGTAGCAACTTAGAAATCTAGTGCTACCTTCCACCTTCTTTTGTGGACCCTGGGAAGGGGAAATCAGATACTAACATTATTTATCAGCTTTCTCTCCTCAATAACACCCATTGCTGTCTCAGCATTGGGCTGTCTGACCTGATTTTTATCTCTTGCCCCTTTCTGATTTGGGTAGGCCTTAATAAATGTGAATCAGAGCTAGCTTCTCAGTAGTCATGCTGATGCACAGATCTTTAGCTCTTGACCTCAGAATGAATCATTTGACATTTTTGGCATGTCTACTTCTTTTAATGAGAAAGTTCCTATTGGCTGGGTTGAGCACCAAAAATAATATTAGGAAAGAGATGGCTTTTGGGGGTGTTCTTGGAAACAAGATCAAAACAGCTTGGATTTAACATTTTGCCCGGAGAGATGGCTCAGCAGTCAGGAGCCCTGTCTGTTCTTCCAGAAGACCTGGATTTGACTCCCATCACCCACATGGTGGCTCACAAACATCTGTAACTGCAGTTCCAGAGGATCCAATGCCCTCTTCTGGTGTCTGTGCGTGCCAGGCACACTTGTGGCATACAAAAATATATGCAGACAAAACAACCATACACATAAAATAAAACTAAGTAAATAACTTTAAAATTTTGCTGTGGCCTGGCAGTGGTGGTGCATGCCTTTAATCATAGCACTACTTGGGATGCAGACGCAGATGGATCTTTGTGAGTTTGAGGCAAGCCTGGTCTACAGAGTGAGTTCCAGAACAGCTAGGGCTGTTACACAGAGAAACCTTGTCTTGAAAAACCAAAAAAAAAAATTTTTTTTTGCTGTGGCTAATTCCTACAGCATATGCAAATTCAGCAATGTTGTCTGTGGATCACCCCTATGGAAAATTTCAGTAAAAGTCTCAGACAAATTCTTTGGAATTACACATAGTTTTAGACAGCATGCTTATTTTGAAGAGCTCTTTCGTATTGTGTTTTTTTTTTCTAGGCTAAAAATAAAATGGACTTATATTCTGTGAACACTCATCTACAAACAGAGGGAATTCACAGGCATGGGCAGGAGTATGGGGACGTTTTCTTGGGATTAAAAGTTTCCTTGTAGATAATCTGTGAGATGCTATGGTACAGCCTCCTGAGGTGAGAGTACACAGATAATTAAAACATGAATTTGACTTCCTTGTGCTCTTTGCCATCTTGATGTCTCCCAGGTTTCCTTGGTAAACTCAAGACCAACTTTCTTATCACTGATTATCAGTGATTCTTGCCTGGGCTTGCAGGATCCCAGTATTGGGGAAGCTGAAGACAGATTCTGCTTTTCTCTTCTTTCCAAGCCCCGTGGTCATGGTCGTTAGAGTTTGATTTCCATTAAGGCACGAATGTCACCACCCCGCTGAAACCGCAGCTCTTCTGCATGTGTTTTGATTACCTTGTCAGAGGCCAAGCAAGGGGGAGTGCGACAGCAGTGCTGCTCCTGCCCTCTTATTTCCGCTTCCATTACTTGTCACAGCTGTCATTTTCAGGGGCAATCACATCCATGGAACCATTATTTTTAGTCCTTTAATTATTTTGAGTGTCTAAGGACACAATTAACATATCATCTTGGTCACACTGATGGGCTACAAGAGATTTGGGTTTATAGGGTGGGTCCCCAGAGCACTTGCATGTGGCAGATTGAATGGGTAAATTCCATGGGCCCCTTAAGCTACTCTCCAGAGCAAATTTCCAATGTTTACTTTAACTTTCCAAAGCACTTAAAAGAATCAGATGCTATGGTACATGTCTGTGATCCCAGCACCAAAGAGGGACTGAGGCCTGGCATTGCTGTGAGTTTGGAGCCAGCCTGGCTTACATAGTGAATTCCCAACCAGCTTGAGATACACATAGAAACCCTGTCTCAAAAACCAAAAAAGTAAACAAACAAATCACATTCAAGCCAGGTTTTTTGGTGCATGCCTGAGATCTCAGGACTTAAGTAGGCAGAGGATTACCACAAGTTTGAGGCCACCCTGGTCCACACAGCAAGGTCCAGGCCAACCCAGGGCTCCACAGCTAGATCTTGTCTCAAACAAACAAACAAACAAACAAACAAACACACAAACAAACAAAAAAGTACTTTAAAACCTTTTCATGATCGTCTATTGTCCATCATCTTTTTAGTCTCTTTACCACAAATCCAGACTCTATTTCATTGTCCTTCCTAAGGACTGCTGTGCTAATCTCAACTTCTGGTACAAAGGACTAGCAATGATATCTAACCTTACTGAGTGTTTACCCTGTGACAGGCACATTATAAATACTCTTGAATTTAGCCCTCTCACAAAACCACTACATTGCCATTGCCATCTTCATTTTACAGACAAGGAAACAGAAGAACAGTAGCTTGCTTAAGGCCGCATAAGCAGCCTGTCTGAGATCTGGGATTTTGGTTTCTAATTTCAGTGTGTGTCCTTTGTACTTAGTTGCTATTTGAGGTGGGTTTCTTTTTAAATTTTGTCTTTTGATGAATCATAACTGTATACAATTCCAAACATATTCAGTGATGTTATGCTATATGTACATAGTACAGGATGATTGTGTATATCTAATTAATATATCCATTAGCTTAAATGCTTTAATTTTGAAATAGCTTCTTTTATTTTTGAGATTGTAATATAATTACATCATCTCCCCCTTCTTTTTCTCCCCGCAAACTCCCATGTCTTAGGATTACTATTGATGCTATGAAACACCATGCCCGAAAGCATCTTGAGGAGGAAAGGGTTTATTTTGCTTGTACTTCCAGGTAACAGTATATCACTGAGGGAAGTCAGGGCAGGAACTCAAGCAGGGTAGGAAGCTGGAGTCAGGAACAAAGGCCGTGGAAGAATGCTACCTACTGGCTTGTTCCTCATGGCTGCTCAGCCTGATTTCTTATAGAACCCAGGACCACTAGCCAAGGGTGGTACCACCCATCTCAGGCTGAGCCCTAATTAAGAAATTTCCCTACAGGCTTGTCTTCACCCTGATCTTATAGAGGCATTTTCTCAGTTGAGATTTCTTACTCTCAGATGACTATAACTTGTGTCAAGTTGACATATCCTTGCTGTATTTAAGATTTCTGTCCTATTTTTCATTACTTGTTATTATGTGCACACATACATACATATGTAAATTTCTAAATATAGCCTGCTAAATCTAATGTTGCTTGTGCATATGTTCAAGGCTGACTATTTGGTATTGGATAACCAATTGGTATTCTCTTCCCTGGGTGAGACTATTTCTCCTGCTCTCAGAATTCCTTAGTTGCTTGTGGTTCTTTGTCTAGGATTGAGGCCTTCTGTCTACATTAGCATGTTGATTGGTGTTGTCCTTGCTTAATTTCAGGTCATGTTTAGGAAGCCATGTTGGTCTAAGGTGTGTGTGTGTGTGTGTGTGTTTGTGTGCGTGTGCATCCATGCACACATGTGCACCTATGGGTATGTGCCTGTACAGGTGGAGGCCAGGTGTCAATGTTGGGTATCTTCCTTAATTGCTCCTCATCTTATTTTGGAGACAAAGTCTCTTGCAAAACCGGTCGCCCACTGATTTGATTTGGTCAGCTGGCTGGGCTGGTAAGATCCGTCTCATTTCCCCAGTGCTAGATCCTGATGCCTGCCACCATGCACAGCTTTTTACGTGGGTGCTGGAAAGATGACTCCAGGTACTCATACTTGAGTGGCAAGCGCTTTACTGAGTCTTCTCCCCAGCCCATAAAACTATTTTAGTACAAACAAGTATTTATTTCTCCTATTCAGTTGAACCTTTGCAACACTTGACCAATAGCCATTGGTCTAGTCTGCTTCTATGAGTTTGATGGTTTTAGATCCCACATTAAGTGAGAAAAAGTGGTTTTAGTTTTTCTCGCTGTACTTGTGCGCTCAACTATCATGTTATACTGCTCTCAACTCAGATACCAATAACTAATATTTACTGAGTGCCTACCCTTTCCCCAAGTACTGTGCTAAGTCCTTCATATATATTAACTTTCTCACTTAATCCTCTTAATGATTCTATGACATAGCTTTTATTACTACCCCTAAACTTCAGAAAAAGAGACTGCTACACATAGATATTGATTTCCATCCCTTAGTCACACTGTTAAATACTGACAGGCAAAAGTAACCTTCAGACACAAAGCAGTCCCCTCCTAGAGTCTACACTTTTTACCCTGCTAGTATGCTCACATCCAGATGTCTGGCATGGGGGAGCAGCAAGCTGAAGGGTGTCAAATAGCGAAATATTTCATTTTGGAGAGACACTGAGGAAGAATAGATAACCACTATTCACTTTTTATTAGTTGTTACCATGAGGAATGTAAGCAGGATTGTCAGGGCCACTGGTTTTTAAGAGACTAACCTCATATATGGATATTTAAATATAAATTTCCTATTTTAAATATTGGCAACAAATTCTAATTTTTGGAAAGCACTATGCCAGATTTAAAATATTTACTGACAGGAAACACTGAGTTATTAGTAAGAATGGTTGATTATATATACTTATTGAACATTTCCTGAGTGCTTTTTATGAAAATTGTGTCGATTCTATATATTGTTGTTAATGATAAACCTCATATTGTTATTTAGAAACTTACTCTGTCCCTGATTTCATTAGCAACAAATAAGTTTGCCAGATGATTTAAGTACATTTTATAGTTTAATTCCTCAGTAGAACTACTGAGACAAACAAACAAACAAAACCTCAGATAGTCAGAGATTATTGTAGCATCTTTTTTCCAAGTGTAAATAATTGGTGTCTATGAATAAGTCTTTGTAAACTTTGATTGTAATGAGCAATATACACAGCCTACACACACACACACACACACACACACACACACACACACACACACACA
>CABHPH010151521.1:0-24587 GCA_902168325.1 Peromyscus nudipes
GTACTTTCCCATCTGGCTGTTCCTCATCTTCCATCTCATTCCTCTAGTACTCTCTTCTAGCCCTTCAACCTAGTTCTTCCCCATCTCAGTTTGTTCCTCTCAAGTTCTTACCCGTCTAGTTCTTCCATTCTCTTTTCCTATTCTCTTTTCTCTTCTCCCTGCTGTGCCCTGGAAGTCCCGGTATATAAAGGGAGGGTCCGAGCTAAATTGTGTAAAGCTATTACTTAACGTCCACCTCTCCCAGGTGGTGTCCCCTTGTGGAATTTACCTTAAGTCAGGAGACTTGCCTGTGGGCTGCAATCATTGTTAGTCCTCGGAAGTTGGGCACCCCCCTGGGCGGTCTCCTTGTGGAATTTAAGTCAGGAGACTTGCAGGTGGGCTGTTATCATTGTTATTCTCGGAAGTTGGGCGCCCACCTGGGTGGTGTTTCCTGTAGTCCTTGAAAGTGACTAAGGGAGATAATCTGATTCCAGAGAAAGCCTTTCCTGAGGCTGTTCTCCAAATACCTGGAATGTGTACGTCCAGAGAGTGATCAGTCCACACTGTTAGCCCTTCTTAGGGAAAAGTCAGTTGGGAAAACAATGAAGGCACACATGATTTTCATAACAGAATACAGCTGATATATAACAAGCCAAGTAACACCAAAAACTCCTTGCGATTTGGCTTCCTCTGGAGGAATTCCCTGATCCCCCCAGGTAGTGACTTTGCCATAACCAGCTGAGTTCTTATGATATATTCCTGCAGCCTGCAGCAAGTTGGCGTCATGTTTATTTGCAAGCCCCCTGGACAGGCTCACAGTGGTGGTCAAGCCAGATCCGGCCAGAAGATGATAACGTTACTATGACTGTGTGTATCTATAGTATAAATGTAATATTTTTGGTTGTGAGGCTAGCCTTTAACGGCTGAGCTATCAGTCCAGCCCGTGTAAATGTAATATTTAATCCAAAATTCTCATCTAGCCATATTGACAGACTGCATCACAGCTATAATAATATTCAGGTTATTTATAGAAAAGTGAGTTAGTTAATCTGAGGTGCTAGTAGGTGAAGAGGGGTGCTCTAGATCCGTGTGTCACATTACAGTTTAAAAAGGTTCCTCACAGATAAAGCTGGCGCCATGGCATGGGTAAGTAACTGTAGAAAATTAAATCCTGAATTGAAGTCACTTCACTGTACTTCTGTTGAGAATAGACAACGGTTACTCCATGGTGATAGATTACAGTTGGAGACATCACAGTGAACTCCTGTTAGTTAATACATATGCAATATTTTGGCTTTGTGTCATGGTAACATATATCTGACGTAATCAGCACATGGAAAGAAGAGGTATATCTTGCACAGTTCTGGGTGTTTCTGTCCCTGGAACCCTGAAGAGTCAGCTCATCATGGTGCCCAGCTCCTAGTGGAGCAGAAGAGCGAAGGTGGCAGTCTTTCAAACATGAGGCATAATCTCAACTACCCCTGTTAAATTAAGTTTAGAGCAGTGTATCCGGGAGAGAGCAGACTGTCAAAGGTGGCAGCTACAAGGGAGCAGAACTTTTTGATGCCAGGATGTAAGAGAGACAGGAATAAAGGTCCTACAGCCCCTTAAAAAGACACCCTTGATGACAAAATCTGCAGGAGGCTCCATGTCCTAAAGTTCTACAGTCTCTCAGCAAGTGTGTGGACCAAGCCTTGAGAAAGAAGCGTTCTAGATCCAAACTACAGCAGATGAATATAGAAAATTTTAAGAAGTTGGGAGGAGGTACAGCTTGTGAATACTTATCTTACAAGCCCAGGACCTTAGTTTGATCCCCAGAACCCATATAAAAAAGCTGAACACATTGTATTCGCAGCACTGGGAAGACAAGGTTCACTGGCCAGCCAGCCTAGCCTACTTTGGCAAGCTTCAGGCCAATGGAAGGCCTTGTCTTAAAAGGCGGAAGGGAGATGAGGAGAGGTGACTCAGTAGTTAAGAGCACTAACTGCTCTTCCAGAAAACCTGGGCTTGAGTCTCAGCACTCACATGGCAGAGTCTATGATTCCAGTTCCAGAGTATCTAATGCTCTCTTCTGGCCTCAGCATGCACTGTACACATGTTACACAGACAGACATGCAGACAAAACACCCATACACATAAAATAAAACTTTTGTTTAAATGTTAAAAAAAAAAAGTTTGACAGTGCCTGAAGAATGAGACCCAAAGTTTGCCCTCTGGCCTGGGTATGTGTGAGATATCCGGGAATATGGTTGGCTCGCCAGTATACATATTCACTGCCAAGTGTATCTTTGTGAGTATTCAAATATTTGAGAAATAAATGTTTTAAAATCAATCTTCATGAATTGAACAAACTCAGTGGAAGCCTTGACATGTATAATATTTCCTATAATATAAAGAATTTCGTAGTATAAATTTCAAAGTAGTGGTTTGATACATTTTATAATTTAGATATGAATCTTTCCTTGGTACTGCTTGTAAAAGCAATTTTGAGTATTTCACAATTGAGTTTCATTTTGTAAGAACAATATGTTACAAAACTTTTCTGATTTTTAAAAGATTGAACAATTAGAATCTATAGGTCTATGTTTATGATCAGTTTTTGTTGAGTGTTAGATTAGTCAAGGTTCTCTAGCGTAACAGAAGCTACAGAATAAATCTGTATATAGAAAAGGAATTTATTAGAATTATTTACAGGCTGTGGTCCAGCTAATCTGTAATGACTGCCTGTGTACGGAGTCCAAGAATCCAGTAATTAATTGTTCAATCCATGAGGCTTGATGTCTCAGCTGGTCTTCAGTATATGCTGGAATCCCAAAGAAGTAGGCTCTAATGTCAATGAAGGAATATTTATTGAGGGTGGGAGGAAACTGGCAAAAAGAGCTTCCCTCTTCCATCCCTTTTATATAGGCTTCCAGCAAAACATGTGGCCCAGATTAGAGATGGATCTTCCCACCTCAGAAGATCTGGATCAAAGGTTTGTCTTCCCACCTAAATTCCAAATTAGAAGTGGCTCTTCCCACTTCAGATAGTCCAATTAAGCAAAAAAAAAAAAAAAAAAAAAAAAAATCACTCATAGGTGTGTCCAGCCATTTTTTGGTTTTAGTTAATTTTAGATGTAATCAAGTTGAGAACCAAGAATAGCCATCCCAAGTGTTTATAATCTAATACTTTACACTGTATTGTGGCTACTAGATTGTGATAATATTTTAATAAAAGTCTTTCTTTTCTTTTTTAGCTATTATTCATGGACTACCCAGGCTTACAGCTTACCAATTGAGAACTGTATATATATGTCAGTTTTTGACAAGAATTGCAGCAGGAAAATCTCTTGGTAAATACAAATTTTATATTAGAAATCTTTTAACTTATGTCTAAATATAAGACATGAGAAACTGATGAACACTATATTTTCCTTTTGTGGCGAGGAAAGTTTGCCTATACATCTGGCATATACATACACTAAAGCAAATAAAGAAATATAGTTTTGTCTTTCTAGAACAGTGACTCTCAAGCTTTAGCCTGCTTCATATTATTTAAAGGGCTTCTTAAAACAAGAGCCATTCTGCCTCACCATGAGTTTGGCTCCCAGATGATTCATTCAGCTGTTATGGTGGGAGGACTACATTTCATAGACCCCTGGAGATTTCAGGTGAAGTGTTCTTATATAACTCAGTGACTACAGCTACCATACACACACTTTACTGGCAGCTGTTGAAACTTGATGCCTGTCCTTGTACAAGAAAACATAATTTGTAATTGTAATCTGTCTCCCTTATTTTTATGGTTCATTTTAGATTATAATGGACAACTTTATTTTATCAATCATGACTCATTTACAACATGGTCATTTAGAAGGCTGTTTTGTAAAAATAATTACTTTATGTTGGTTTTTATAATTTATAAAATACTTTACCAGCAATATTTGCTGCTTACTTATAAAAATGTATTATATAAACTCTCAGAATATTAGCACCATGCTAAACTATACCTAAGCCATATAACCTGCTTTATTTGGAGAATGAAATTAGGGGCTTGGTGTCTGATATTATTTCTGGGGCACTTAACAATCTCCCCACAATATGGAACCCATGACAGACGAGAGTAACTTTGACACCAAATTCTAACTTGGTGAACCAGTTGGTTTATTGTAGTTACTTACAGGATCGTGGACAGCTCAAAATCAATTGCATCACCAAAAGCTCATCCCAATATGAGTGACAACTCAGGAAAGCTGAAACTCTATAGCTCTCTGGATAACTTGTAGGCAGTTCAACAGGTTAGGGAGTCTCCTCTCCTGAGTAGCCCCTACTTAGCCATAAGGGAAGGGCTTCCTGGGTCTTTATACGCTTACCTCTAGGATGGAATATTTGAACTAGAAGGAAATTACTACACAGCAGGGCTAGAATAGATGCAGAAGAGAGGGCTATGTGTAGGTTAGGGCCTGTGGCTGAAAAAGCTAACAAGGTGATGTAGACACAATTGGAAAATTGTGGACCATAACTTACAGTATTGTAGTTAATTGGGTGGTTTTGTAAATCAGATGTGGCAGAATATTCTAAACTGCCTAGCAGTGCTTTACACATAATAGTTACTCTGTATATCTTAGTTTCTTTCCAGGTAATCTTCCCTTCAAGGGATAAAAAACAGATTTTGTAAGTAAGCTTGTTTTGTTTGTTCATTTTTGCAGAGACAGGGATTGAACCCAGGGTCTCGTGCGTATTAGACAAATGCTATACCAGTGAGCCATATGTATCTCTCCTGACTCCATGGCTTAATCTTTAAGTGTACCAGGATTGTGTTTTGAATATATATCTTAGATAAAAATCACAAAGATCAGCGAGCAAGAATCAGTTTCATCATAGTTAAAGATTAGGGTTTTGTTTGTTTGTGTTTTGCAGTGCCGTGTACCCAGGGCCTTTGACTTGACAGGTGAATGTGCCACCATCAAACTATAGACCCATTGGATTTTCGGTGACCTTTTAGTAATTCCCCGATAGTAGCACTTCCCAGTAGAAAAGTGGTCTATTTTTGAAATTTAAGATGTTTTAGTAATTAAATTAAGACAACTAAAAGAAAGTAGGATTAATTTTAATGGTATCATGTTTAACCCAGTAATCCAGTATTTTTAAAATATGCCAACATGTAGTGTACAAAAGGTTGATGAGGTATCTTATTTTTTGTAGTAAGTTTATGATGTAGTATTTTATGTTTAAAGCAATTGTTTCAACTAGTTGCGTTTTAACTGCTAAGTGCTTTTAAGTAGGTAGTAGCTGCCATATTGGCTCCTGTCTCCAGCCCCACAGAGCTGAAAAATAAGACATCTGGGGGGGGGGGGGAATGTTTATAACAAGTTTTCTCATCTCAAAAACTTTTATGTACCTCAGGCTGCCCAGAATCTCATAGTCCTCCTGACACAGGGACTTAGAGGTGTGTGCCACCATGCCTGACTCTTTATTTCTTCAGATCTAAGATTAGGAATTTCCAGGCCTCTTACACTGCGGCAGAGTTCAGCAGATGCACTGTGAGGAAAAGCCAGTCATGTGTTTTCAGTTTCTTTAGTTTCCAGTCTACCAATCCAATGTCAAGGAACCCATCAGAAGCTTTTCTAATTTCTCTTTTCCCTGTAAAATGCTGCCTAATCGACCAGGTCTTCAAACCCCATCCAAAAGTAAGCCAAGGCAAGAAAAGAGGAGACAGGTGCACATTAGCAGCTCACCTCCGCGGAGACTCTCCAGAACTTCGGCTTGCCTCATTCTCATTGTCCCCATGTCAGCTCCTTGTCCTTTGCAACACAACTTTACATTTTCTACCTGTTCTACTTAGAGGGAAGGTGGTTATGTGATCCCTGTCGCTTTACCGGTCTGCTCCATGCTGGGGCCTTTTGTTCTTCACTTGAATTTTAGCATTTTCCCCCAGTTCTATGAGAAATATAAGTGGAATGTTTATAAATTACGTTGAGGGGCCGGAGAGATGGCTCAGTGGTTAAGAGCACTGGCTGCTCTTCCAGAGGACCCAGGTTCAATTCCCAGCACCCACATGGCAGCTCACAACTGTCTGTAACTCCAGTTCCAGGAGATCTGACACCTTCACACCAATGCTCATAAAATAAAGTAAGAAAAAATAAATAAATAATAAATTACGTTGAATCTGTTGATCACTTTCATAACGGTAACCATTTTTATAATATTCTGTCAATCAGTGAGTATGGGAGGTCTTTTCATCTTCTGGTGTCTCCAACTTCTTCAGTATCTTAAATTTTTCATTGTACATCTCTTACCTCCTGGCTTAGGTTTAATCCTAAGTACTTTATTTTACTGTGATCAAGATTTTTTTCCTGGTGCTTTTCTCAACAAACTTATTATTGGTATAAAGGAAAGCTACTGAATTTTGCATTTTGATTTTATATTCTGCTACTTCTCTAAAAGTGTTTATCAAATCCAAGTGTTTTGTAGTAGTTATTAGGGTCTTTTGGGCACAGAATCATGCCGTCTGCTGAGATGAGCTGTTCTTTGAGACACACAGTAAGTGGTCTTTAAGGGTCCTGGTATCTGCCTCTCCCAGGTTTCTAGTCCTCCTTCAGAGAACAAGGAAAGTTGCCTGAGAAGCTTTCTTTATTAGTAAGAATGTCTTTTGTATCTCTCTGCCTTATATTCCATCTCAGTTTTCCCAAATGTTCTTTTATCCTGTCTGTAGTTCTTGGTTATTTTCTCATTACCCTTTTTTGTTATTTCTTCTTACAGTACTTGGCTTCATGTGTGCACAGTAAGTGTTCTACTGAACTGCATCCCTAGGTCATATTCTAGAGCTTAAGCAGTTTCCAGATGTACCTAGTCATCCATGTGTTTGAAAATTCCTGAATGATTCTCAAGTAGAGCAAGCATGGAGCCCCTGGCATAATAATGTACTTCTAGGAATGTACTAGGTATATTGGCTTGTCCCCATTATGTCATTTATGGATAGATGAAGTCCACATGGACAGGACTTGTTTTTATTTTTGTTTTGAAACAAGGTCTCACCCTGGCTAGGCTTGAATTGTGAGTCATGCTCCTGCCTCAGCCTCAGAAGTGCTAGGATTATAGACTTGAGTTACCATGTGTTATGGTTTGTTCTTTGTGTTTGAATCTTAAGTACTGAGTACAACTTGGATTATAAATTATTATTTTTTTTAACCTGAAATATTGGAAATGCCAAAAGAAGCCAACAGAAAATTTAAATCCATGAAACTGCTAATATGGATGTGCTAGTTAGTATATGAAGTTATACCCAACTTTAAAATTCTCTTCAATATATTCACTTATTGTATAGTTAGTTGAGTTGAAATGAACCATAACAGTTATGAAACTAGAGCTTTAGTGTAATATAGCTAGTAAATGGTTCCTGCCCCAAAATTTAAAATATAGTTGTATGATGGAATAAGAGCATTTTTACCTTCTAGACACTTAAAATTGTAGCCAGGCATGGCGGTACCTACCTGTGTTCCCAGCACTCTGGAGGCCAAGACAGAAAGAAAGAACTGGAGCTTAAGAACTAGGCTACATAGCAAGACCTGTCTTAAAAGAAAAGAAATAAATTTTAAAAAAAAAAATAAAAAGTTTCTGGTTTTTATAATTTCAGTGGTTTTTCTTTTCTTTCTTTCTTTTTTTTGTGAACAAATTAACTTACAAAAATCATTTTCCTAAACTGTTCTGTATGAAAACTGCCTGGCATATAGTATATAGTTGATAAATTTGAAAAAGGTAAAGTTTTTAAGGTTCTACTTAACTTCCAGTTAATTTGCTTTTCTGTTTTAAAAGATGCACAGTTTGAAAGTGATGAGCGTCTTACACCCTTGGAATCAGCCCTGATGATTTGGGATTCAATTGAAAAGGAACGTGACAAACTTCATGAAGAAATACAGAATTTAATTAAAATTCAGGTATGAGTATTATTTTGTGCTTGCTGTTTTGCTAGAAAATTGTATCAGTTGCTTTTCTCGTTGATGAAACAAAATCCCTAACAAGAAGCATCTTAAGGAGAGGCTGTAGAGATGGCTTAGTGGTTAAGAGCAGTTCAGTTCCCAGCCCCCACATTAGGAGTTCACAGCCACCGGAACTCCACTTCCCTGTTCTGGTCTCTGCAGGCACCTGCACACATGTGTGTGCACACAGATTTATACACATAAAGAGAAATCACTCTTCTGAGGAAAAAAATGAAAAAGGTAATCAGAGAAGAAGGGTTTGTTTTAGCTTGTAATTTAAGGAGATATAACCCATGTTGGGGAGGCATAGCATAGGAGTGAGTGTGAAGTGGTTGGTCATCTCGTGTCTGCAGTCAGGAAGCAGGGAGAGATGAATGCTAGTGTCCACTTACTTGTTTTCATTCAGCCCATAACAACCCTCGCCCATGGAATAGTGCTGCCAATGTTGAGGGTAGGTTTTCACTTCTCAGTCTGTTCTGGAAATACGCTTGTAAATCCAGTAAATTTGAGAGTGAATATTAACTGTCACAAATATGAAAACATCTAACATCCAGAATAAAAATAACCTGTCAGAAGTTGTGCTATAAACCTAGTGAAAATCTTTTTTTTTTTTTTTTTTTGTTTTTGGTTTTTTGAGTAAAAATTTTTCCTTTTTGCTTTGCGCCTTTCCTGGAACTCACTTGGTAACCCAGGCTGGCCTTGAACTCACAGAGATCCGCCTGCCTCTGCCTCCCGAGTGCTGGGATTAAAGGTGTGCGCCACCACCGCCCGGCCCTAGTGAAAATCTTAATGAAATCTTTTCATTTAGAACATTGGCCCTTGGTTTACAGCCTTCACATGAGCACCAAGCCCAGAACTTAATGTTTCATATCTAGGTGTAGGTTGCCTCTGTCTTGCAGGAAGCACTATAGCTATTTAAAGTTCCCAAAGCACTTTAAAACTAAGGATTCAAGCTCTTCTCTTTTTTTACGAAAGGATTATAAATATAGAGGAAAAATAGCAGTTTGCTTGTTTATTATAGGGTGTTGGTTCTGGTGCTGGGGATTGAGCCCAGGGCCTCACACATGCTGTGATGATTTTTGTGATGAGAGTATGTAGAATTTTAACCATGCTAAGACTTGAATTTTAGTAGACTGCTTAAGAATAAGAAACCAGAAGAGCCAAACATCTACCTGCAGTTAAAGCAAATACTTCCTTAGTTCAATACATTTTTCCTCAGCTTTAGAAGGTTTCCTCAGGTTTAGAAGGTTGCACAAGAGAGAGAAACCCAAGGTGGTTTCCTACTTAGTGTGATGCCAAATGAAATTAGGACCCGGAGATAAGACATTGGGTAGAAAAATGCCTGCTTCTTGTAAGAATTCAACTTAGAAAAAAGAGATTTTTCATGTTTTCAGTCTTTGAGACTCTAAAGAAAGCTGACTGTTACTACACTACTAGACAGTTGAGAAGGGAACAGTGACATTTAGGACATCGTTGCTTTTCCACGCTGTTGTATGCATTTCACATAACAGTTCTTCATTTGGGTTGTGAGCCTAGCCTTTAACGACTGAGCCATCTCTCCAGCCCTCACATAACAGTTCTGTCGGGTGTGGGTGTACTGTCTCCACCATGTAGAGCATATAGAAATGAGCAGCAGGATCAGTAGTCTTTCCAGATGATAAATTCACTTCTAATCTATTAATTACTGCTTAGAGATGCTGGATAAGATCATTGTAAATGTGTACTGAGCTAATAAGAATTTTTAAAACTTTTTAAACCATAATTATTTCATCATTGAAAAACTGCTTTATATCTTTATCAAATAAAATACATAAAAATGTTTTAAGCCGGGCGGTGGTGGCGCACACCTTTCATCCCAGCACGCGGGAGGCAGAGGCAGGCGGATCTCTGTGAGTTCGAGGCCAGCTGGGCTACCAAGTGAGTTCCAGGAAAGACGCAAAGCTAAAAAAAAAAAAAAAAAAAAAAAAAAAAAAAAAAAAAAAAAGTTTTAAATGACGCCTTTCAGAATTAACTATGCACTTAGTCAAATAATGGTTGGGTATTTTAAAAAGCAACTTAAGATTTGTATATGTCATCTTTAAGGCTGTGGCTGTTTGTATGGAGAGTGGCAGCTTTAAGGAAGCAGAAGAAGTGTTCGAAAGAATATTTGGTGATCCAGAATCTCACACGGTAATTATTTATATTAAGACAATAGAATTAATTTTACAGCTGTTTAGATGGGATGAGGAAAATTGAAAGAAAATTGAAAGAGAAAAGGAATGCTTTACCAAACTCAGTATATTAAAAAAAATAATTCTAACAATCAATACAAAAATGTACTATTTTAGTTACCCTTTTTTATATCAAGTACTTATATTTACAGTATGGCTGACTTGATAGTCACATTTCAAGGGCTTAGAAGTTACATTGGGGGTTTGGGGGCTGCCACGTTAGGCAGCATAAATATAGAGAGGCAGTATAACTTGCTTATTTTTCTAGAGTCCGCCACCTCATTTATTGACTGATTGATTGATTGATTGATTTTTTATTGTTGTATTGTTGAGATAAAATCCGTTTCTGTATCCAAGGCTTACCTCAAAACTCAAGATAATTTAGCCTTCACCACTATAGTACTAGGACTGTAGACACATACTACTGGGCCTTTCCCCATTTTCTGTACTTTCTTTTTCCTTGTTCTTTCCCTTTTTCCTTTTTTTGAGATGGGATCTCAAGAGTGTGATACCACACCCAGCTGGAGTTTGTTATATGATCATTTGCAGTTTGTCTGTGTATATTAATATGGTCAGTAGACCTCTGGTTGTTAAAATATTAAAAACAGTGTTGTTGGGGTAAATTAAATATCTTCAAAGAAAGAAAAGATAATCTTACATTTTTAGCAAATTTTTTATTGAACATCTATACCTCTAGAAGAAAACAGTGTGTTCTAGGTATTTAAGTAGATATGTTTGCACCAAGAAACACACTTGTGTGAGGAGCCCCTACATCAGGAAACTAGCAAGCTCAGAATGTAGCTCTATGGTGACACTATAGCACTTGCCTAACATGTACAAGTGCTGGATTTGGTCCTTGGCACCATCAAAAAGAAAGATCAGCCAGGCATGGTATAGTACATACCTGTAATCCTACACTCAAGCAAATCTTCTGGTCATTTGAGAAAGTGTTTGTCTTTCCCAGCATAACTACTAACCAGTCTTCTCCCCCTAAAGATCTGTTTTATAATGGAGTCATATACAGGGTTGTGATTATAATAGTTTATTCATTTCTTTTTGTTGTTGTTGTGTGAGTAGGTAGTAATTTAACTTTCCTGTGCTGGACATTTAAGTTATTTCATTCTTTGCTTTAGGTAAGACATTATCTGATTTGACCCTTCTCTTAGGATATAATACCCCAGAGAGAGCCTGATGATTTTGTTAGATTTCCTACTCATGTATTGCCTTCTTAGTAATACTAGATTAATGAAAACTGTTTCTGTCTCATTAGAGAAAAACTTAGGAACAATAAACATAAAGTACTTAGGAGAAAGTATTCAACTTCTCTAGTGTTGGCATAATCAGTGAGACATTGCCAACTAACCCATTGAACTAGTTCCCATACTTTCAGACTGGCAGCAGTTTTCATTGGTTAGAACACCAACAATTGGCGCACGGGATGGCAAAGTGTTTAGATGCCTGCTTATCTTCCTCTCTGAAGTATAAATTGATGCATTAGAGAGTCAAGGAAAAATATGCAAGCACACATTCCAGTGAGTTCCATTTCTAGATAAATATCTTAGAATAACTTATGTTTTCTCTATATGCTAAAAGCCATGAAGTTTTAAAGACAAACAGGAAAAACCTAGATCTTACTGAGACAGTCTAGGATCGAGCCTACAGTCTTTCCAAGTTCCATAGTATTTATAGCTTACCCAGCATTGAGACAACTACTGTATAAGAAAAATTTATATTGAGCACAAAAGGAGTAAGAAATTGTTTGAGCATTGCAGTAATAGCAAATAACCTCAGTTCTTCAAGCAGCTAAATGAACGAATGATGATTGATCAATATACTAGACAGTGGTACAAATAACTTTTCCTATACATTAACATAAGTCATTGCCAGGAACATAGAATTAAGGAAAAAAACACTTTTACAAATGCTACTGTTTGTATAAGATTAAAGCCACAGGACTTCAGGGATGCTGCAATGAAGTAAATTGCTTGCTATGCCAAAGTATGAAGACCTGCACTCAGATTCCCAATGCCCACATAGAAAGCCAGACATGGTGGCAGGTACCTAATCCTGGTTTTGGGAAGCAGAGACTGGAGGATCACTGGGGCTTAGTGGCTAACCAGTCTAGCCAATCAGTGAGGACCAGGTTCAGTGAGATAACCTGACCAAAAACATCAGGCGGAGAGCAATAGGGGGAGACTGACATTGATGCAGGCATCACATATGCACACCAGAATCTATAAATCACGTTAGAACTGGTGAACAACACTACCTTATTTATAGACATAGAAGTATGTTGTACAAGTGGAAAGAAATGTACCTTGGGGAAGTGGCAGTACTGGGAACAGAACCCATTGTAATGCTTAGACTAGACAAGCACTCTGCTTCTGACGAGCTGTGCACACCTTCAGCCCTAAGCAATTTATAAAGATAGTCAATTCTGAATTCTGGGGAACAGTTAGAGGTAAGGACAAAAAAATGGGATGCAATCAGATTATGGAAGTAAACAGATTTTGAACATATTGATAGGGTTTTGTTTTTAAACTGGGCAGTGGACAATTAAGTTTATAATCTCTGTTTCCTCCTATGTGTCTGAAATAAAACATTCAGAAACGTAGGGGCATTACAAAGAAAAAAAATACATGGGTTTTTTTAAATTGTATCTTGAGTGTATGTTTACAAAATAATTGTTTTCAATCAAATATATATTTGAAATTTGTTTTGTATTAATACATTCTGTTTTTTCTTTAGTCTTTAGAAAGGAAATTACTCAGGATAATCTCTCAGAAAGATGCATTCCACTCCTTTTTTCAACACTTCAGCTATAACTGCATGATGGAGAAAGTTAAGAGTTATGTGGATTGTGTGCTACATGAAAAATCATCAACTTTTCTAATAAAGGTACACATGTTATCTCAAGGAGAGAGAAATTGTTATAATGAAGGAGAGTACTTGAAAGAGAAAGTCTTATTATCTAACCTGATTTTAAGTTAATGGCGATTAAAGCGGAATATCTTTGAGGTAATTATACTTCAAAATATTTAGGTACACATTTGTATGTGTGCCAGCAGAGGGCATCCCATTCCTTGGAGCAGTTGGGAGCCACCTGATACAGGTACTGGGAACTGAACTTGTCGTCAGCAAGAGAAGCTCTTAACCGCTAAAACATGTCTCCAGCTACCAAAATTTTGTTTCAAATCGCCTAGAGAACATTGTGTCTATCAAATGTATTTACAAGAGGAAACACCTTCCATAATGCTTATAAACCAAGCAATAGCTAGTGGAGTTGCGAGCATCGTCAGAATCGTGAACATAATTTGGTACCTTGTGCTAGCCTGGGAACAGATACTTCTGCTACAGCTCTCAAAGATTATGTGTGACTTGTTTAAAATACCTGATGTATTCTTTTTTCTCCTTCGCCTCCACATTCCACCTTTTCTTAAGGCAGCAACAAAAGTAGTGGAGAATGAGAGAGCAAGGGCAGTCGCTTCTGAGGATAAGCCCAGTGCTGCTCAGACTGAAACAGAGACGGAGGTGGATTTGAATAAAGGAGAAAGGTGTGTATCCTCTGGATTTTTTTCAAGGTTTTAGGAATGTTTTGTCTTTACCGTAAGTGTTGCTAGTAAGCCATTATTAAAGTAATAATTGAGTAATTGCTGTGTTCTCTAATTGATGGTTTGAATACTTGGAGTACCATAGAGTTATTTCATGATTTACATGGATTATATGGTAAGCAAAGTAGTGAGTGAGAAAATACCAGTTTAATGTGTATAGATTTATTTACTATTTTTAGTGAAGGTGTGCTTAAGAAATGAAGTGGAAATTAGAAACCTGGTTCATTTCTGCCTCTTACTTGAGCTCAGATCCTACTTGCCTTTGATATATACTAAGTTATTCTGGTATTTTAAGATATTGTTCTCTATATTTTTCAAGGATATCATGCTCTACTCAAAACACAAAAACCAGCAGTTGGCTCCAGTGCTGGAAGAAGTCCCCTAGTTAGTCGTGTCTGCTGTAAGGCAGTAGTTCAGTCTCGGGTTATTTTCAGGGATTTTCAAGGTTGGTTTTGCTTTAGGGTTTTTGTCTGTTTGAGCTACATCCTCAGCCAAAGGGTGGTGCTTGTTTGGTATTTGGTTTTTGTTTTATTCTTTTGGACAGCTTTTTGTGTAACTGAGGCTGCTCTTGACCAAACATTCACTTTGTCACCGAGGCTCACTTTGAACAGATCCTGAGCCTCCTGCCTGCACCACCCAAATGCTACATTTATAGGACTATGCCACCACACTCAGCTGGGGAGTGGGAGGAGGGTTAAAGTAAATGTGTGTGTGTGTGTGTGTGTGTGTGTGTGTCAGAGAACAGAGAGCCTGTGGGAGTTGGCTCTCTATCATGTGGGCCCCAGATAATGAATTTCTGGGTAGTCAAGCTTGGCCCCAAAGAAACAGTAACCTTTATCCACTCACTAAGCCATTTCTCAAGACACTAAGGGTGAATAGTGCACTTTTGTTTTATGAGCTAACCCTGTTGAAGAAGATAAAGTTTGACCATTATAAAGATTCTTTATTTAATATTTTTAAATTTTATTTATTGTTCTTGTTGTGTGTGTATATGCATTCATGTATGTACCATAGTACATGTGTAAAGGTTAGAGGACTTCTGGTAGCTGGTTCTTTCCTTCCAGGATGGATTCTGGGAATTTAAGTGAAGTCATCAGATTTACAGAGTGAGTGCTTTTTTTTTTTTACCCACTGAGCTATTTGTTGACCCAAGATTTCTCCTGTGATAAATTCTTTCTATTGTTGTATACTTAACCCAAGGCTAGATAGTTAAGACCTTTTCATTTCTGGATGAATGGATTTAGTAGCCCACATAATACAAGTTCCATGGATGCTATCTTAACTACTTATTTAGAAGTGGGGGTTGGGCCCCAAGTTAGAGAAACACTTCATTGTAACCCTTAGGACTAAGGCTAAATCATTCTAGAATCTTCTCCTTTTGTTCCTGTGTGTCAGAGCATGGCTTGCTCCTCATTCATCTCAAAGGCTGCACTAAAGTCTCATTTTGGCTCTATTACTTTATTTTGTTTGGAAAATAAATGATCCTGAGACCAGTACATTCATGTAATTTAAGCCTTCTTGCCCAATGTAATAGTGCTGTATTATAGAATTAAGACCTAAATCATAATGCTTAGAGATAATAAGTCCATTTCCTATCTCCTCTCCTTATGTAGCACCACTCACCTTTTTTAGAAGCTCTCCTAGACACAGACATAGTACAGAGTGTAAAGTAGAACCCTTCATGTTCTCATCTGCTTCTCTACACGCTTGACTCTCCTTGACTTCATATCTCCAACTGTCTTTACAAGACTTGGGATCCCATCTCAGAACTACTGCTCTGATGATTTGTATCCAAGGTTATAATGTAGCTTGGTACCACACAAATACATCCTTAAAGTAACTTCCAGGGTTGGCTTTTGCAAAGGTAAATGTTTAGATTTCTTCCCAGCTTAAAACTTTTAGCTTACAGTACTAGAGATTGAACCCAGGGCAGGACATGAATCATACTTTTTTTTAAATTGAAAATAGATTTTTTAAAAATACAGTCTATTCTAATTATGGTTTCCCCTCCCCTAGTCTTCCCAGTTTCTCCCCACCTCCCCTCCCATCCAGATCCACATCCTTTCCATCTCTCATTGGGAAACAAATGGGCATCTAAAAAACAAATATGACAAAACAACCAAACAAGAAAAGAGTCAAAGAAAAAGTACAAGAAACATATATAGGTGCAGAGATACATATTTGCACACTCAGGAATCCCAGAAAAACCAAAACCAGAAGCCGTAATATATACAATATATACAAAGGACCTGTAAGATAGAAAAGGAAAAAAACACCCTGACTTAACATTATGAGACAAAGAACCTCCAAAGTTACTGCTGAATTCATTTTATGTTGGCCATCTACTTCTGGGCATGGGGCCTACCCTTAAGAATGGTTTCTTGCTGGGCAGTGGTGGTACATGTCTTTAATGCCAACACTTGGGAGGCAAAGGCAGGCAGATCTCTAAAAGTTTGAGGCCAAAGAATGGTTTCTTTCCCCAGTGAGACTCCCTTAGAGAAAACTAATTTTTTTATTTTCAAGTGGTTATCAATTGGAGATAGTTTCTTGGTTAGTGATAGGGGCATGTGTCCACTTCCCCTCTCAGCACCAGGACCCCATCTGGTGCAGATCCATGCAGGCCCTGTGCATGCTGCCAGTCCCTGGAGATCATATGTACACCAGCCCTGTTGTGTCTAGAAAGGCCTTGTTTCCTTGCTGTCTTCCATCCCTGCTGACTCTAACACACCTATCTTCTCTTCCACATAATTCTCTGAACCCTGAAGAGAGGGATTTGATGGAGACATCCCTTTTAAGGCTGAGTGTTGTAAGTAAAGTCTTTCACTCTGTATATTGTCTAGCTGTGAGTCTCTGTATTTGTTTCTATCTGCTACAAGAAGAAGCTTCTGATGATGGCTAAATAAGACACAGACAGATCTAGAAGTATAGCAGAATGTTGTTAGGAGTCATTTTATTGCTACATTCCTTTAGCAGAACAGTAGAATTTGTTTTTATTAGCAGAACATAGTATTTGAGACTATCTAGTCTCAGGTTCTTGGTCACCCAAGCAGTGCTGGGCATGAGTTCCATCTCATGGAGTGGACCTTAACTCCAATCAGGTATTGATTGGTCACTCCCACAAGTTTTGAGCCACTGTTGCCCCAGTGTATCTTGCAGGAAGGTCACCATTGTAAATTGAAGGATTTGTAGCTGGGTTGGTCTTTACCGTTCTTTGGTATCATGCAGAGTTATACTCATGTACCATGAACAGTAGTCAGTAGGGGTGAAGGTTCTATGCAGGCACCAGCTTGATTTCTTCATGTTCATTGAGTTGTGTAGGTGTTGTCTTTAGCAATAGGGTCTTATTGTCAGTTTGTGGAAAGCTACCAATAGCCTTAACCATAACCCTTTGGCCAACAACTCAAGTAGATGTAACCTATTCCCTGTACTGGAAGCATCATTTGATGACAAGAGATGTTCAGTTGAGGCTGTGTCTCTCCTGTTACTTGACATTTTCATTTAGATTACCTTCATGTATGTATATATTAATAGGAAGCTACTACTGTATGAGGTTTCCATATGACCCCTCAAATAGCTCTTAGTTTTAGCTTTCCCTCCCATATTCCCTCCCTCTCCTCCCTCTTCTCCTTCCCTGTTTGATCATCCAATTCCAACCCCTCCTTCTTGTCCATCTGCAACTATTCTATTTCCATTTCCTAGGGAGACCCATCCCTCTCCCCTAGTCCCTTATTGTCTTCTTAACTTCTGTGGCGATATGGATTGTAGCTTGCTTATCAGTGACTTAACAGCTAACATCCTCATATAAGTGAGTGTGTGTATTTATCTTTCTGGGTCTGAATGACCTCACTCAGGATGATTTTTTGATCTAGCTAGCGTTTCATGATTGTATGTTTTTTAACCGTTGAGTAATGGAAATCATACTTTGACCAGGATATCTGCTGCATTTGCAGCCTTCCCACCCTCATTTCAGTTATCTGAGTTAGCAGGTGACATTTGCATTCTTGTGGTACTTGGATTCAAGTAACCCTTGTTTACTTAATTGACCACAAAGCACAGAAATGGTGGTGTATCAGAGGGTGACCTTGAACTTTGATCCACCTACCTTCACCTCAAGTGCTAGAATCACAGGTGTATACCACGTCACCCAGCTTGTCAGAGCAATATTCTATCTGTGAAATTATATGGAAAGAAAAAATTTCTAAGGTAAGCATGTTTCCCCATACTTGTAATCCCAACACTTGGGAGGCTGGAGCAAGAGGCTCTTGAGTTCAGAGCCAACATAGGCTACTTATACAGCAAGACTCTGTCAAACGCATGAAAAGGGGGAAAAAAGAACTTTGCCAGGGCTGGAGTAGTGGCTCAGCAGTTAAGAGCATTTGCTGCTCTTTTAGAGCATCCAGGTTTGGTGCCCATTAACTACTATCTGTAACTCCAGTACCCTCTTCTCACTATCTCACATGGAACACATGCATGTGCAGGCACAGCACTCATGCACATAAATGGAAATAAATCTTTAAATCGAAAACAAGGAAAGAAAGGGTGTTGTAGCACGAATCTTAAAAGTTCTTATTAATAAAAACAAACCCAAGGCCAGTTATTGGGGTGAGTGCTGGAAGATCAGAGAAGCAGAACAAGCCACAGCTTCCTCACCTCGCCAATTCCTCAGCTGATCCTATTTCCTCAGACTGGAAGCCTCTGAGTCCTCATCTAGAATGAATCTCAGCCGAACGGTTTGTTGCTCAGAAGCCTAAAAGCTTAACCAGCCTAGTTCCTGGTTTTCATGCCTTATATATCTTTCTGCTTTCTGCCATTACTTCCTGGAATTAAAGACTCTTGTTACCACGCCTGGCTGTTTCCAGTGTGGCCTTGAACTCACAGAGATCCAGACGGATATCTGCCTCTGGAATGCTAGGATTAAAGGCGTGTGTGCCACCATTTTCTGGCCTCTATATCTAGTGGCTGTTCTGTTCTCTGACCCCAGATAAGTTTATTAGGGTGCACGATATTTTGGGGAACCCACTATCACCACACGGTGTTTTTCAGATTTTGCTGAGGACTTTAACATTAACTCCCCTTTGCCCACATGCCTTATACTATCTAGCAACACAGAACAGAGTTCTGTGATCTTAAAATACTATCTTTTGTTCTTAGAAAAGTTCCTTGGTTCCTCCTTTCCTGGGTTCCCTTCTTTTTATTCTCTTCTAGATAAGCTCATATTTTCTATTCAAAGTCTCCTTTAAAGATCACCTGTGTGAAATTTTGCCCAGCTCTCTGATTAGAATTGTTAGGTATGTTCTCCCACAGTACAAGGTATCAAATCATGTATCCATGATAAACCTTAACTTTGGCAATAAATTATCTGTTTATCAATACTAAGAATTCTTTGAAGATTTTTTTATTATTAGTGTTTTATTTGCTTTGGGTTTGTTTTTTCGTGTGTGTGTGTGTGTGTGTGTGTGTGTGTGTGTGTGTGTCTGGCTGTGGCTGTGGTTGTGTGTTTTATCAAACCTAGAGCTTTACACATTCTAGGCAAACATTCTACCCACTGGGTTATACCCCAGACTTTGTTGAAGGAGCCTGATTAACTTTGAACATCTTAATTGGCTCAGTATCCATCGTGTCTGGTTCCTTACCATAAACGCATTAAAAATTTAACTGAGTACTAATTATGGAAAGGAAAGTCAAAACTAGAGACAGGATTGAAATTGGTAATCAAGCAAATATCAAAACCATTCTGAAAGCTAACCAAGGAAGAATAGAGTTCAGTGGGTGTGGTGGTGCATGGATTGATGCTAGAGCACTTGGAAGAGTAAAGCAGGAGGGGCATGAGTTTGAGTCTGATCTGGGTTCCATAAGACATTGTCTCACTTCCCACCTACTGCCACATCCTCCAGAAGTTCAATTTGAGACAGATTAGAAAGACAAGAAAATAAACTTGAACCCATCAAATTACATACATTAAACACTGTTTGTGTTTTTCATGTATCAGTTGTACTCAGTAAAGCTGTTAAAAGAGAACTTCATGGAATAGGAGTTTTCTAAAGAAAAACATGATAAATTCTTGGTTGTAGTACTAACTATGCTTAACTTGTGTTTTGGGAAGTTTGATTTGTACTTCTTAAGCACATCTGAGCAAAAAGTGGCCACCTTTTAATGGATTCCATAAGTCTTTAATCCAAGATGTTTCTTGTGGATTGAAATAGTCTTGACTATGCCAGGTACTTTCCTTACACAAAATTTAATTTGTATATATTCTTAGAATCTTATTTTTCTTTTAAAGCGTTAATGGCCAACAGTCTACAGAAACTGAATCTTTAGTGGATACAGTATCTGTAATAAGGTAAAGTGATATTTTTCTTTGTCCCTAAAATCATTGATGAAGCAATTCATGTAGATTTAAATATGTTATAATTGGCATAATTAAATACAGCTCAGAGTCCTCTTTAACTCAACAGATATTCAAGACCCTGAAATGTCTTAGAATTTCTAGCTATAAAGACTTTGATATGGAATCTAGGGTTGTTTTGCATAGTTTCCAATAGATTATTAGACTAACAGATGGGAGCATGTGAGCTTATTCTGGTATTCTATCATTATAACAAAGGCTCACAGGAAAGGACTAGAAACTACATTTTCTTATGTGTGTCCCATATTCCAATTATATAAAATTATTTGGAAAAACTCTTTCTGATCTACTATAAATGCTGTGCGAGACAATCTAAATATCCAAAGAGCAGAAAGTCTGTGTAAATGATTTCAGAAATATCAGTTGGGTTGCTGAGTGAATATATGGGAGGAGTTGGCTAACTTAAGTGTGGAAAGGATTGGTGACTAGGATTTAAGAATCCAAGATGTTATGATTTGTCCATAAAAACACTGTATTAGATTATATATATCTGGGGAGGAGAGGGAACAGGGTCTCAATGTGCGCCCTGGCTAGTCTGGAGTTTAGTGTAATGTCTATGCTGGCTTCAAACTTGCATTGATCATCCTGCCTCAGCTTCTTAGTGCTAAGATTACAGGCTTGCACCACCATGCCTGACTTGAATAATTATTTTTTTGGTTTTTCGAGACAGGGTTTCTCTGTGTAGCTTTGGTGCCTGTCCTGGAACTTGCTTTGTAGACCAAGCTGGCCTCCAACTCACAGAGACCCGCCTGCCTCTGCCTCTCGAGTGCTGGGATTGAAGGAGTGCGCCACCACCGCCCGGCTTTGAAATAATTCTTAATCACACCTCTCAGGTAAAAGAAAGATATATAAATGATGGGAAGTTCTTGAAAGGATGGTGACTGGCAATGAAGAATGACAGCAGGTGGTATCTGTAGCATTCCTGAGTAGCTGAGATTTCTGTGGAAGCAGGAGGAAATATTCATTAGGAAATAAAAACTATTGGAGCTGGTGAGAGAGCTCAGTGATAGAGCCCTTGCTTAGCATATGAAAGGACCTCGATGCAATCCCCTGCACTGTGAAAACAGTGTGGAGGCCCATCATTGGAACCCTGTGACTTCTAGGAGGTTGAAGAGTAAGCTATTCTCTTCTTGAAAAGGTCAAAAGGAGAAAAATATTGTCCCAAGGTGGAGCAGGGATGGGGGTGGGGGCTAGACTTAGAGGTGAAGAGTTTGAGAGTAGCATTCTAGAGAATACAATACAATACAATAGAACATTTTAGGAGAGAAGAAAGGTGAGAAAGGATTTGCTCATTGCAGAGTGTTTTCGTGGATAAAATTGTATAGCTAAAATGTCTACATTTTAGGTGGGGCTAACATACCTATAAAGTTCAGGCACACTGCTTTTTAGGTTCTAAGTTGCTTCTATATAAAATAAGAATAGTGCTGTCTTCACAAGGCTGTTAAAAAAAATATGCCACACCCATTATTTCCAGTATAAACTTGCCATTAAAAAAAAAAAAATCTTGGGAGATGAAAAGTTTGTGATCTACCATCAAATGAAGGAATTTTGAAAATTCTGCAGAAAATGATTTTAGAAGCCAAAGGAGAGAAGGAAAATAAATTCTTTGCAATTTGAGGAGGGTTTGGGAGTTCTTTTGTTTTTGTCTTGTTTTTCATCCTCAATCTATTTGGATAACTGATAGAATCTTGATTTCTGAGTAGATGAACCATAAAAAGATGAAATAAAGGGAAGTTTGACAATAGAAATATTAAAACTTAATATGGGTTGATAGGTAAGAAGAGCACCAAGAGAAGCAGGCCAGTGTGGAAGATCCTATAGCAAAGGTGACAGGTCATTTCCTTCTGTGCCTTCACTAGACTCTGGAATTAATCACTAACTCTCTTGTTTTTATTTAGGTCTCACAAGAACGTCATATCTAAATTGAAACATGAAAGCAGTCGACCAGATTTTAATAAGAAAGAAGCAAGAATGGGAAATCTTCAAAGTGAGTACTGTTACTATAGTTTTAGAAGTAGAGACAAGTGCTCTAGCAGTTCACCTTACCACCACAGCACAAAAGGCCCCTCAGAAGACCGAAAACCGACTTTAGAAAGTGAGCTCTTGTTGATGGTCTAGTCTGAGTTATTTGGCTATGCGTGGGAGTAGCATTGGTTTTCTGCTTAACTGTATTCAGCAACTTCAGACTTTTTTGAGCTATGAATGGAATCAAAGCTCATGATTAACATTGAATAAGTGAATTCGGAATCTGTAATTCTAGGGAAAATACAAAAGGTTAGGTTCCTCGATCTTCAATAACATTTTTATCAACTAATCAATACACAATCTTGTTTTATGTTTGTTCTATTTAAAGACACAGTTGTGTTGGCTCATTAATATTGAATCATTGCCAGCTGCACTATAATACATGCCTGAATAAAATATACGCCACTCTTCCGTGTTGCCCTCTGACCTCCACAGATACACATGCCCACTCATAAATAAATGATTATAATTTTTTAAGTTTGAATAAAGAATATGAAGTGCTTTAATGGTTGGCTCTATTTGTATCTGTACGTATAAATTAAGCTTTAGAGTATAGAATGATTTAAGCAAAAGTCTCTCCCCAAAAGCCAATCTTTTGTTATTCTTAGTTAGCTGTTTTTAGTTGGTTTGGAGTCAAACTAACAAAATTAGAGTGATTTTGTTCAGTTTAGAATCTAGCGGTGTAGTCTAGCCTTATCTCAAACTCATGATCTTCTTACTTGGCCTCCAGAGTTTACTTGTGTGGGACACCATGCCTAGTTTTTATGTTTTATGTAATCAGGGTTTGTAGCATTGTTTTCTTGATACAATCCCTATGAAATTCTACCTTATTGATTTAAATTGATTCTCCATGAATCCTTTAATTGGGATTCCCTTTTCTTTGCATCTTCATTTTATTTCCTATTTGTCTAAATGTTTTTTAAGTCTGTAGTTTCTAAATTCTTACATGCTGAAGACTATCTACTGTCCTTTGTGTATCTTTAAAACTTTTTGTCTAAGTATATAATATTCTTTAGAAATACTTTCTGGTCACAGCTTAGCAAACAGATTGATTTTGAGTTGCTACAGTGTCGAAGTCTGACATTAACATGACTTCTCCCACCTTTGTGTGTCAGTTACTTTTCTCTCTTCCCTGACCAGGTTTTCCTAGGACATGTGCTGAGTGCCAGACATCCCTCCTTAATTACTGCTTTGGTTTTGGATTTCCATTTAATTAAAGTGATTTTTCACTTTGAACTTGCTTATTTAATCTCCAAATAACTGAAGGATGTTCTAAATAGTTGTCTAATCTCCAAATAATTGAAGGATATTCTAAATATCTTTCTGTTATTGAGTTCACGTTTAATTCTATTGTGGTCTGAGAATAGTTTGTAGTAGACAAAAAGTACCTATATCCTAAGCTGGCCATGAACCTGCAGTAGTCAGTTCTCTGCTGTGGCCTCCCAAGTGCCAGTTGTCAGAGGACAACTTTCAGGAGGTGATTGTCTCCTTCCGCCAGGGATAGAACTTGGATAACCAGACTGTACACTAAGAACGTTACTGGCAGAATCCTCTTACCAGTCCCTTAAAGGATTTTGTTTCTTTATGGTGCATCCTACCATTGGTTTGTCCTGGTGATTGTTGTTGATGTATATCTGAGAAGAGAGAACAATATGTATTCTGTTATTAAATACCATAAAAAGACTTCAGTGGGCCGGGCGGTGGTGGCGCACGCCTTTAATCCCAGCACTCGGGAGGCAGAGGCAGGCGGATCTCTGTGAGTTCGAGGCCAGCCTGGGCTACCAAGTGAGCTCCA
The DNA here is from genome assembly GCA_902168325.1 of Peromyscus nudipes. NCBI lineage: Eukaryota > Metazoa > Chordata > Mammalia > Rodentia > Cricetidae > Peromyscus > Peromyscus nudipes. The sequence continues at coordinate 23,984 of CABHPH010151521.1, forward strand.
GGAAAGGCGCAAAGCTACACAGAGAAACCCTGTCTCGAAAAACCAAAAAAAAAGACTTCAGTGATCCTATACCAAAAGTACTTTTCCCTCTATACGCAGGTGATTAGATATGCTCCTAGAGGTGAGAAGACACTTCTGTGTTAGTCAAATGGATTCCTAGACTTATGTTGCTTCCAGGTTTGAAGGAAAAAGAATTCAACATATAGAGCTCATTTTCTTAGAGTAGCTAAAGTAAACAGGAATTTCATGGTAACCTGTTGGAAAGTCCACCCTTTCTTCTAATGTGAAGCAGTATTAATGTTAGTGTTTTTATTCATAGGTGAAATAACGACAGAAGAAAACAGAAGAACCATTAGAAGCAATAGATTATGTAGTTCAAAGAATCAGCCAGACACTGATGAAAAACACAAGCGTAAGAAAAAGCAGGTATTTTTCGCTATATTTGAATAATATTTATAAATATTTAAGTGTTTATACTCGTTTTCCTAAAAGGTCTAACTTTAAGATTCTTATGCATTTGAAAACTACACACAAAGTAGAAAATATACCATTTGATCAGGGGCTTTTTGTTTTGTTTTAAGACAGGGTTTCTCTGTGTAGCCCT